>JBBPKE010000318.1:0-23858 GCA_038089095.1 Tylopilus orsonianus | reverse complement strand
GTTTCCTCATCTGGATATGTAAGTACCGGTGCTGAAGCCGACAAGCCACACTATACAGCGTATGCTCCTCAGGCCCACAAATAGATACTAACTTAAGGAGTAAAGTGACTTGGAATGCAACAAGAACTAAACTAGAGTTTTTGTGGCGCTATATTGCACCTTCTTATACTCTAAGTACTTTGAGCACAGACCATGCTGTGCCTAGCCTACTACGGTAGCTAGCCTGTCAGTCGTACTATACTTTACTACTTATGGCACTACCCGGTGTCCTATGGCTATGCTTATCTAAAGCTCTTTGCCCTTCGTATGACTGATCCTGCGTCATACCCTTGACCCTATAGGTCAGTCTAGACCTGTCTAGACCCTTCTTATCTATGCCCTACGACCTGACATTCCTGTGCCTGGTCTAGGCCTTTGCTATGTATGTATATAGGTTGGTTAAGTACTTATGCTTAACCCCTTAGCTAATCCTTTATGCTAAGACCTACTTATCTATTATGTAATGGTTAACTACTTAGCTAACCCTTTTATGTACTTGGCTATGTCCTTTTATATACTTAGCTAACCTGTAGCTAAGTCTCCTTTCATAACCCTATCTTAGAATTATCCTAGGTTCGTGTAGTGTTCATTACACTTTGCCCTTCTTATGCTCGAGATTCCAGATCGAGCGTCCTTCTTTCCTCTAGCTGAAGCTGCATTCTTCTTCAACCTTCGGTTATCTTCTCTCTTTTTACTCTTTGTTAATGCAGGAGCTTGACTGCAAACGTCCTGCGCATGTCGTTTCTTCTTATCTATTGTTTTTATTTGAGAGGTATGCCTTTTCCTCTTCTTTTTAATGCTTTTCCTGGTAGTATCGGGGTCCTTGGAATGTTCGAAGATCTTTGAGTTGAAGGCTTTTTGGGTTTGAAAAATAGGAGGAGATCCTGTTCCGCTTGGATACCTCTTAAGAGTACCGGCGCTCCACTTTTGACTCCGTTATTCACTTCGTCAATCCATTGACTATGTTATCTCTTCGTCAATGCTTCGTCCATAAGCCGTTCTTCGATTCTTCTCTCTCTTCGTTCATTCATCATCTCATCACTTCCCTTACTACCCCCCCATGGCCAGGCGCTGGAGCGGCAGATTCCAGATGTGAACCTGGCCATTGGACCTTATGTGCATAGCACGAGTGGAGGTGGAAAAAAAAATTTCCTGTTTCTTTGGCAGTTTTACATCATGCGGGATGAGCTGTTGGCTCTATGTTTGCTCGGTAAACCAGCTCTGGTAGTTTACAGACGTTTCCGGTCTTCCAAAATCCCTAAAGGATTGCATGCAGGTATGTTTCGTTACTTTGGGTATATTGTTGTTGCAGTTTTACATCGTGCTGGATGAACTGTGTATGCTACTTTTCCCTTTGTAGCTATCTTATCTTTTGCCATGGCTTTCTTTCTTTTGCTAATTCTATAGCAACTTTTTGTTGGTGGAGCATAAGTTCTTTTGCTCCTTCCGTCTTCTTTAGATCCTGTCCCAATAAACTCTTGGTTTTCTTTGGGTCTACTTCTGGGATCTTTCGGTTATTTAGGCCCATTGTGCTACTCTCGTCTTATATGGGATGTCTATTCATCCTCAGGTGCTAACTCATGTAGCCGCTGAGTTGGTCTTTTTACTTATTGGCAACTAGCGCCTTATTTTCATTTCTTTCGTAGCTCCAGGCTACTGTCATCTTTTCTTATGCCTTTTGGCTCTTCGTCCCCTTTAGAACATCATTTCTTTATTTACTTTGGATCTAGACCTTGTCTAAACTTTGTATCTAGGAGTTTATCTATAGCCTGGTCGAGATCCAGCCCGACTACCATCTCAGCTATGGAGCTTTGACTTTCAGCTCCATGCTTGCTTGATGCTTGGCTTATTGACATCTCTGAGGTCATTCTTCTTTTTAGAGGTCCTGCTCTTGATTCCTCAGATTCGTTTCTACTCCTTTTCTTTGAGATACTCCGTTCTTCTCTTTCGGGACAGGTTACCCTATGACTTCCTCCTAAGAAGCTGCACACAGTGCACTTCGTAGTTCTTTCTTTGCAGTCTTTGGTGTGATGTCCTGATCCCTTGCAATTGTAGCAGCGTAATCCTTGTTCCACTGCTTGGTCTATCTCTCTTCCTGGTACCATTGGTTGGGCTGTGAGAATCTCCTTTTCTCCTTGGATATAGAGCATATCATGGACTTTTCCGATTTGCTCCAGTACTCTCTTTGTTTCTTTCCACATTCTCTGCTGGGAGTTCATGAAGAATAGGCGTTCCTTGATTTTCTTGCGGACACCATTCTCTAGTGTGAGTACTGCCTCTCTTTCTGTGACGAGAGATCTATCCAGGATCTCTTCCATCCTTGTGAGATATATCTCTGTTGGTTCTCTCTTGCCCTGTCTGGTAGTCCTTAACTTTTGCAGATGTTCTAAAGACCTGCTTTCCTTTATAGGGAGGTCTTCTTTGGGTGCGTGTTCTTTTTCCTTTTCCTTTTCCTCTTTCTTTTGATCCCGGTTCCTGACCATTCTAGGCCCAGTTGGTGTTGTCTTTCTGGGTCATGGATCTATTGTCGGAGTTCTATCCAGCTCCAACTTCTTTTCGAGATCATCTTTTAACTTTTTCTCGATCTCGTCGAGGTAGGGATCGAACACGTCATTGGCCTTTCTCTCCTTTAGGAATGCAAGGTATCTTTGTAGTTCTTCCTTCATTTTCAACCTTGGTTCCACTTTTTTGGCTTTCGGGTTATGAAGGGTTTCGTTCTGTGGCTTTCCTTCTGTTGTTTTCCTTTATATCTGCACTCAATGCAGAGATATAGGCAGTCCTTTTCGCCACAGTTGAAACACCTTCGTTGACTATATTCTTCTTCTGCTTTCTGTACCTGTCTTGCATGTATCAAGAGCCGTTCTTGTTGTTTTATCTTTCTTTCTAATTCTCCGATCTTTCTTTCTAAGACTTCTTCTTTTGATCGGATAAGAACTGGCTTTGGTGGTTCTTCTCTTTTGAAGAATTCCTTGATGCTTGCGGTTACTTTCTGATACAGAATCCTTGTAGAGTGGCTGGGCATCCACGTCTTTATCGTAGTGAAGAAATCGTATACTAGACCAAGGGATCTGCGTTCCCCCTTGGCGGTTTCTAGCCAATAGCCTTGCTAGACAACCTTTATACTACGACGAAAGACAAGTTGGTGTCACGAGCACCCAAGCCTAAGCTCAAAGAAGAAAAATTATAGTAATGGAGCCGCCTTTAAGCGATTATCAACTCTCGAGTTGACTTCCTGAGGCCCTACAGGCTTCTCAGCTCTGAACCCCTATCTGGGTCGCTTTAACTACAAAGTAGGATGCCAAATGGTGACTACGTATGTCTTGATGGTCCCGTTAAACCTCGGGTCTGGCTGTGGTTCCCTTAACGCTGGGAGGTGCATATAGAAATAAAAGTGGGAGTGAGGTGAAGAAGTTTAGTTCTAATGAAGCCGACAAGCCACACTATACAGCGTATGCTCCTCAGGCCCACAAATAGATACTAACTTAAGGAGTAAAGTGACTTGGAATGCAACAAGAACTAAACTAGAGTTTTTGTGGCACTATATTGCACCTTCTTATACTCTAAGTACTTTGAGCACAGACCATGCTGTGCCTAGCCTACTACGGTAGCTAGCCTGTCAGTCGTACTATACTTTACTACTTATGGCACTACCCGGTGCCCTATGGCTATGCTTATCTAAAGCCCTTTGCCCTTCGTATGACTGATCCTGCGTCATACCCTTGACCCTATAGGTCAGTCTAGACCTGTTTAGACCCTTCTTATCTATGCCCTACGACCTGGCATTCCTGTGCCTGATCTAGGCCTTTGCTATGTATGTATATAGGTTGGTTAAGTACTTATGCTTAACCCCTTAGCTAATCCTTTATGCTAAGACCTACTTATCTATTATGTAATGGTTAACTACTTAGCTAACCCTTTTATGTACTTGGCTATGTCCTTTTATATACTTAGCTAACCTGTAGCTAAGTCTCCTTTCATAACCCTATCTTAGGGTTATCCTAGGTTTGTGTAGTATTCGTTACAGGTGCTGTGGTAAATGACTTCTTTAATGTGTCAAACACTTCTTGCTCTTTTTGGGTCCAGACAAATGATTTATCTTTCTTGATAAGGTTGTTCAATGGCCTAGCCATTATGGCAAAGTTCTGGATGAACCATCAATAAAAGTTGGCCAGACCAAGGAAGCCTCTTACTCCCTTGACCATGATAGGAACTGGCCAATCAAGCACTGCTTTTGTTTTGTCATCTGCCATATAAATTCCTTCCGGAGTTACGATCATGCCCAGCATTTCAACTTTTCTCACAGAAAAGAAGCACTTTTCAGGCTTTACAAATAGATCATTATCTTTTAATCTCTGAAGGACTTCTTTCACGACCCTGTCATGTTCTTCTTGATCATCTGAGAAAGTGAAGACTAGGAGGTCGTCCATATACACAATGCACATCTGGTGCATGCCATAGAAGATATCATTCATCATATTTTGAAATGTAGCTGGGCTGTTGCTTTGCCCAAAGAACATTACTAATGGTTCAAAACTGCCATGGTGTGTGGTAAACACTGCCTTCCATTCATCTTCTTTCTTCATTCGGATGTTGTTATATCCCCATCTTAGATCCATCTTAGTAAACATCTTTGCTTCTTTTAGTTTGTCGATGAGATCTGATATTAACAGAAGGGGATAACTGTTTTTGACTGTCCAGTCATTTAAATATTGGTAATCCTGGACCATATGCTTCTTGCCATCCTTTTTAGATACGAAGAAGACTGGTGAGGTCATTGGCGATTTGGATGGGCAGATATAGCCCTTCCTCAATTGTTTATCAATAAAATCATCAACTTCTTTCCTTTCTTCAGGTGACATAGAATACAATTTGGCCTTTTTGGGTACAAACTCTGGTTTCAGATCAATCACGTGATCCCATGGTTTGTGTACTGGCATCCTTTCTGAAGATTTCTTTGAAAAGACATTGTAAAACTCATGCAGATACTGTTTTGGAATGAGTTCTTCAACTGTTGCTTCTCTTTTCTCAGGCAGCCTTTCCAAGGCTTTAATCTTGGGATATATGTGGGATGCATTTTCTATTTCTTGATCAATCAATGACCTCATGAATACAGTTTGATCTTTAAGAAGATAACAGCTTCTCAGGCATCTCCGAAGTTTCACTTCTCTGGTTACCCAGTTTATTTCTGGATTGTGTTTTTCCAACCATGTAAATCCTAAAATAAACTGGTTCTTTCCTAGATCAGTTACTTCCGCTGTGATCTTCTCTTGATGTCCTTGGTAATCCATGATTAACTTGGCAGAATGGGTTATATCTCCTGCCGAATTCTTGGTTCTGTCAACATTGAAGACGGGTATTGCCTTTTCTAAAGGTATCATCTTCACTCTGTTTTCTTTGGCCCACTTCCGATCAAGGAAGCTTCCATTAGCTCTGCTATCCAGGAGTGCTTGAATCTTCTTTATATTTCCCTTGTTTGCCAGATTAGAGATCTGCACTTCAAGGTTTATCTCTTTTTGTTGATTTACACTGCATACTAGGATTCATTCTGGAAAATCCAAATTTGTTCCATACTTTTTTTGTATTTTTGTTGTGACCAAATTAAGCCTGGATTCCTGTCCAGCATGCTTGTCATGAGTTGTGGTCTCGATTATGGATTTGAGTTCTGTACTACCAAAAGCTCCTTTTCCTTGCTGAGTTTCTTCTAACAAGGTCACTTCCAATAGTGGAGCAGTGTTGATTTGCTCTATAATTAACTGAGCAATTCTATCCCCCTCTGCTACCAAGAACTCTTCTTTTCCATGATTAAATATACAAACGAAGACTTCTCCATGATAGTCTGCATCTATTACACCAGCTCCTATTTCTATTATCTTTTTTGAGACTAGACCACTTCTTGGTGCAATTCTGCCATAAAATCTCTCTGGGATCTGGACTTGTATGTGCATGTTTACTAGTCCTTGTTGTCCTGTGGGGATCCTGGCTTCTTCTGCTGTGTACAGGTCATGTCCTGCTGCGGTTTCTGATCCTTGAGTCGGAATTTTAGCTTTCTCCAAGGTTTTTCGTATTTTTATGGGTTTTAGAGTTTTTGTGAGGGAATAAATGTCCAATACTAAGTCGGTAGTACAATCTATCTCACAGTGGTCATCGCCATTGTCCCTGTCATCCCTTAAAGAGGTAAATTGATTCTGAAAATTAAATAATCTCTCCTGTCTGTGGGCCTTCTGAGGTTCCAGATTCCTCAGTTGGCACGTCCTTTTCCCTTCCTATCTAGAGCCATCACATCTTTTATTGCTGCAATGGCAGCTTCTGGGTCTAGGTTCTTAATGAGCTTGGTGATGTCTAATCTTTGCTGGTCATCCCAGCTGACAGCCGCCCGATCTGGTGTTGCAGTTTCCTTGCTAACACTGGAATCCATTGCTCAAACCCTCTTCCCCTGTGTTCTGCCATTGGAGTGCTTGGAGCACTCCCTCCAATGTCCACCATTATAGAAGTGACACTTGGGACACTCCTTATTCTTAGGCTTCTTGCAATCTCGGGCAAAGTGGTTTCCTCCGCAATTGAAGCAGCCTTTTTTGGTGGTGTCGACGTTCATGGCATTAGGGTCCCTTTTTCTCTGGGGTCGAGATGGCCCTGCTCTGGTTCCTCCATATTGGGCATTATTCTTTCTGTATGCATCCCCCACAGTTGTAAGAAAGAAAGCATCTTGCACCTCTCTAATTACCTCAATATGCTTGAGGGTTGTCCTTATGGAGAGAGTTTGCTTTTCTTGGTAGAAAAGCTGCCTTCTTATCTCTTCCTTCACATTTTCTTCCAGGACCTGTACGGCCATGGTTTCTTCTATAAATTTGGGATTGTAGATCCCACAAAACCTTGTTAGGAAATTGTGAGTAAATTCCCTTTGTTCTTGCTTGCAGGCCTTTAGTTGGTTGAGGACATAGTCCCTTTGATTTCCAGAGAGGAACCTAGTCCTAAGTTCCTTTTCTATTTCCTCTAATCCTGGCCAGCAAAAGTCGTCAATGAGTTTATCGTCGTTTTTGTACTGCTTAATTTTTATCCTTGCTCAAGTCGCAGCTGCTATTCCTTGAGGAGTTTCTAGGTTTCCTATCCTAGAGAGGACCGCTGCTGTTAATCTTTCTTCGGTGAAATAAACATCTTTATTGTAGGATAAGAACATCTGCATCGATGTCCATCAATTTTCAAAATTACTAGCTTTTCCATCAAATTTTCCCGGATCTGGATAGAGGTCTACCTTTTTAACAAAGGTCCGAGTACTTCCTTCCACTCCTTGTGCAGCTTTTTCCAGCTCGCGTTTTTCCTTTTTGAGGGTGGTAACCCTCTTGAATAGATTGTTGACTGCCCTTTGCAAGTCGTCAATGCTGGCACTTCCTGAGGGATCTCCCAACATCCTTAAGCTTTGGGATGAGAACGTAGGGGATGAGATGGGGGTTTCGGTTTGGTGGGGAGTGGCTTCAGAGGACAGCTTGGTTCTCTTCTTCTTCTATTTTTATGAAGACTTGTTCTTCGTCTTTGAAGTCTGGTATGTCTAAGACTTCATCTGCAAAGTCTTCTGGATAATAGAGGACAAGATCATCGAACTCTAAAGCTTCTCTTTGGCCTTGGATAGGCTCTGGTGGGGGTGGTGTTGGGTGTAGCGGGCAAGCCACTTAGGCTAGGCATGTGCATCACTAGCCACCCTTGTGCCACCTTAGTGGGCTTATGTCTGGGTCATCATCCTGCGGGATACTAGACTTGGAGTCCAATATTCTGAGCTGAGGCTCAGTGGACCTATTGTGGTACCTTATATACTACAGGACTGCATGCACAGACCAAGCAGTGCTGCCCTATCTAGGTAAGTACCTGCATAGACTAGGTCCTATCAAGTCGTATCTTTACGTCTGAGCTATCTCGTAAGCTCCGCGACACCTCCGCGATGCCAGCCATTGCTGCACATACTGGTGTACGCTACATTTGGTAGTGGATAGACCCTTTGTAGTTGTTTGGGTCATACTGCTCTAGCTCAAATCTTTCCCAGAACTCGAGTGTTCAGGAGAGCTGGTCTCTGAGTGCCTGTTTGTAGGCCTCCTTAGTGAGGAATCCTTGAGGTGGAACCATCCATAACTAGGTAGGGTGCAAAGGTGCAAGTGTGTACTAAATCAGGAGAACTTTGTTTCCTCCTGACAACTTCTAGCCAATAGCCCGCTAGACAGTCACTACTAATGGGAAAAGTGCAGACATGAGCTGCTGAACCAAGGTTCAAAGAAAAAGAACTATAGTATTGAGATTGGCTTTAACTGCTTAGCATCACTTGAGGTGTCCTCAGGAGAGCCTAGAGTGCATCTCCTCTTTAATCCCCTATCTGGGACATTTTACTTAAAAGATAAAGGAACACAGGCAGTAACGCCTGGGCAAGGTAAAGGTGTAGGTAGGTCCCATTAAGCCTTGGGTCTGGCTGTAGCTACTGTTTTATGATCAGCAATCGATAGCAAAGTGATAAGGGTAGGAGAGTGGTAGAATAGTTCTAATGAAGCCTTCAGACTATACTGTACGGCATCTGTCCTAAGCTCACACTAGATACTAAGCAAGAGAAGAGAGATGTAGCTGGAATGCCACAAGAACTATTCTAGAGTTCTTGGGCTGGTTGCATTGCAGTATATATACTACACAGACTAGCTGCTGACTACTAACCACTGACTAAAGATACGCTTCTATCGTATCTACTGACTAAGTCGATGCACAGCATCAATAAGCTGCTAGATAACAAGGTTTAATACTCGCTATCTAGGTTTGCCATGAGGCACTGGCTTCTATCAAATGGAAGTGAAGAACTGTCAATGGATATTAAGTACAGCCATGCACAGCACAGTAATTAACTACATGAGATATCTATCCCCTTTAGGAATAATTAAAGGTGTCGTATCTCCAAGTGATGACTCGAGCTTCTAAGAGATGACAAAATATGCTTAGCTCACACTGGTAAATCCAGTACTCTCATGAGAAACTAAGTCATTAAAAGTCCACTACTATATAGTGCTTAGGCAAGAAAGTGACATGGTCATGTGATGTGAAAGCTGACTAATGTGCTGAAATTACTTTATAAAATGAATTGATTCTTGCCCAAATTGGTTACTTCTGCTGTAATCTTTTCTTGATGTCCTTGGTAATTCATAATTAGCTCAGTGGAGTGAGTAATATCTCCTGCTGAGTTCTTGGTGTCATCAATGTTAAAGACTAGTATTGCCTTTTCTAAAGATACCATCTTAACTCTGTTTTCTTCAGCCCATTTCTGATCTAGGAAACTTCCATTTGCTCTGCTATCTAGGAGTGCTTGAACCTTTTTCATATTTCCCTTTTTGGTAAGATTAGAGATCTGTACCTCAAGGTTTATCTCTTTTTGTTGATTTACACTGCATACTAGGATTCATTCTGGAAAATCCAAATTTGTTTCATACTTTTTTTGTATTTTTATTGTGACCAAATTAAGCCTGGATTCCCATCCAGCATGCTTGTCTTGAGGCATGGTCTCGGTTATGGAATTTAACCCTGTACTACCAAAAGCTCCTTTATCTCACTTGATTTCTTCTAGTGAAGCCACTTCTAGTAGAGGTACTATGTTGATCTGCTTGATTATCAATTGAGTGATTCTATCACCTACAGCTATTGCAAAGTCTTCTTTTCCACGATTAAATATACAAACAAAGATCTCTCCTCAATAGTCCAAATTGACTACTCCTGCTCTGATCCCTATTATCTTTTTCAAGGCTAGACTGCTTCTTGGTGCAACCCTGCCATAAAACCCTTCTGGAATCTGAGCTTGAATATGGGTATTTACAAGCCCTTGTTGTCCTGTGGGGATCTTGGCTTCTTCAGCTGCATATAGATTGTGTCCTGCTGTGGTTTCTGATTCTTGGGTTGGAATTCTAGCTTTCTCTGAGGTTTTTTGTATTTTTATGAGTTTTAATGTTTTTGTAAGTGAATAAATGTCTGATACTAAGTCAATAGTATAATCTATCTCACAGTGGTCATCACCATTGTCCCTGTCATCCCCTAAAGGGGTAAAACGATTCCTAAATAGATTCTCCTGTCCGTGGGCCTTCTAAGGTTCCAGATTCCTCAGTTGGCACATCCTTTTCCCTTCCTGTCCAAGGCCATGGCATCTTTTATTGTGGCAATGGCCACTTCTGGGTTAAGGTCTTTTACAAGTTTGGCTATGTCTAGCCTTTGGTGGTTATCCCAAGCAACCACCACTTGATCTGGTGCTAGAGCTTCCTTGCCAGGACCAGAATCCATTGCTTGTAGCCTCTTCCCATTGGCTCTTTTATTGGCTCACTTTGAGCATTCTCTTCTATGACCACCATTAAAGAAGTGGCACTTGGCACACTCCTTATTTTTGGGTTTCTTACAATCACAGGCAAAGTGGTTTCCTCCACAATTGTAGCAGCCCTTCTTGCCAATAGCATCGATGTCCATGGTATTTGGATCATGAGTTCTCGGGGCTCATGATGGCCCTGCTCTAGCATTTCCATATTGGGCATTATTTCTCCTATATGCACCTCCTGCAGTGGTAAGAAAGAAGGCATCTTGCACCTCTCCAATCACTTCAATATTTTTGAGCATCATCCAGATGAAGAGACTCCTTTTCTCTTGATAGAAAAGTTGTCTTCTTATTTCTTCTTTCATGTTTTCTTCTAGTACTCTAACCACTATTGTTTCTTCTACAAATTCAGGGTCATATATCCCACAAAATCTTGTTAAGAAATTGTGAGTGAATTCCCTTGCCCCTTGTTTGCAGGCTTTTAGCTGGTTGAGTACATAGTTTCATTGATTTCTGGTTAGAAATCAGGTTCATAACTCTCTCTCAATTTCTTCAAGATCTGGCCATGAGAAATCTTTCAGAGTCTTGTTGTCATTCTTGTACTGCTTTATTTTTATCCTTGCCCAGGTTGCAGCTGCTATTCCCTGGGGGATCTCAAGGTTTCCAATTCTGGACAATATTACTGCCATTAACCTTTCATCTGTGAAATATACATTTTTATTATAACTAAGGAACATCTGCATTGCAGTCCACCAGTTCTCAAAGTTACTTGCTTTTCCATCGAACTTCCTCGGATCTGGATAGGGGTTGACCTTCTTAACAAAGGTCCAAGTAGCATTTTCCACTCCTTGTATGGTTGCTTCCAGCTCACATTTTTCCTTTTCAAGCCTGGAGACTTGTTTGAGGAGATTGTTGACAGCCCTTTTCAGGGTGTCATAGTTGTTGCTGTCCAATCCTGAGGGCTCTCCTAACATTCTTAAGCTTGGGGAGGAGAATGTAGGGGATGAGGCAGGGATTTCTGGCAATGGGTGGTTGAGATCCAAAGACATTTTATCTGATCTCAGGAGTTTCTGCTTTTATAAAAACTTCTTCTTCATCTTCAAAGTCTGGTACATCTAGGACTTTGTCTGCAAAGTCTTCTGGGTAGTAGAGCACTAAGTCATCAAATTCTAGTGCTTCTCTTTGTCCTTGAACTGATTCTGGTAGAGGAGGGGTTAGATAATAGTTGAATTCTTTGTTTGTATTGTTAGGATTGACTTGCTCAAGCTGGAATCTTTCCCAAAACTCGAGTGTCCTGGTTAGCTGAGCTCTGACAGCCTCTTGGTAGGCTTCTTTGGATGGGAACATCCATATGTACAGTATACACGAGGCCGATCCTCATATCTTGACTAACAGGTAATGACTAAAGATATGTTATGATAGGATGGACCTTACCATATATAGTAAAGTAGCTCTTAGGCACAGCATGGTCTGTGCACATTGTCCTGTAGTATATAAGGACTACCAATGCCTCGGCTAGAACCCCAGTTCTAGCTTATTGAAAATTACAGCTCAATACTCTTATGAGAGCTCTAATGGCAGCCTGGGATAAGTCCATGTAGTTGGTGGCATAGGGTTGAGGCTTGTGCATGTGCATAGCCTGGTGACTTATCTGCTTCATCAATTATCATCCTCTAACCCACTCATCCTGGATTATCTCCAGTTCCTCAACAGTACCTCTTTCACCTTCTTATGCTCATGCCTTTTACAATGGTCATTTCAGGAAGGCATCCTCTTACACAACCAATGAATCTACACTCCACCTGAACTTCAACCCAAACTCCTCTCTCTTTTCCATGATCACCTGACAGCTGGTTATCCCAGTGTCCTGAAAACCTGGCAACTCCTCTCCGCTCATTATTGGTGGCCCAGACTCACTCAGTCTGTTAACTCCTACATTGCAGGTTGCACAACCTGTCAACAGAACAAGGTGATCACTCACCCCATTACTTCTTCTCTATCACCTATCCACTCCACTGCCACCCAACCTTTTCAACAGATCTCTGTTGATTTTATCACAGACCTTTCACTCTCTGATTCTTTTGATTCTATCATGGTCATGGTCAACCATGGACTCTTGAAGGGGGTAATTTTGTGCCCTACTAAGAAAACTATCAACTCAAAAGGACTTGCCACATTCTTTTTACACAAGATCTACTCTAGATTCGGCTTATTTGACAAAGTCATATCCAACCGTGGTCCTCAATTCGCATCTCACTTCACTAGAGAACTTGGAAAGCTACTGCAGTATGACATCGCCCTCTCCACTGCCTACCATCCACAGACCGATGGAGAAACTGAATAGCTTAACCAAGAACTCGAAACCTATCTTCAAATCTTTTGTGGAAATAAACCCATCACCTGGTTCACTCACCTTCCATTAGTCAAATTCACTCACAATTGCAGACCTTACTCTGTCACTGGCAAGTCCCCCTTTTCATTGATCATGGGATATGAACCCCATGCACTTCCAATCATTTTCCAAGAAACTCCTCTTCCAGCCATGGAAACCCATTTGAAAAACCTGACCTAGGCTTGGAAAGAAGTGCTAGCTGCCCATGACCTCACTCGACATGCCATGGCAAAACAAACCCTGAAACCCTTCACCCCATTTCAAAAAGGCGACAAGATCTGGCTTGAGGCCTGGAACCTCCAAAGATAAGTTCCCTGCTTGAAACTGGCTGTGAAATGTGAAGGCCCATTTGAAATTGTCAAAGTGCTGTCACTCCTGACATACTAGCTATACCTCCCTAAAACCTGGAGGATCCACCCTGTGTTTCATGCCTCACTCCTTTTCCCCTATCGTGAAACAGACATTCACAGTCCGAATTTCAAACAATCCCCTTTTGACCTGGTCCAAGAGCAGGAGAAATATGAAATTGAATGAATACTCTGATATTGAGGGACTCCTGCCAGATGGAGTTACCTTGTATGATGGAAAGGATACATGCCAAAGGAAGATTCCTGGGAACCCAAGAAAAATTTACGCCATGCTCAGGCCCTCCTTAACAACTATAAAAATACCCACTTTCTTTCTAGATGGTAATTGTAGCGGACAAGCCGCCAGGCTGGGTGTATGCATCACCAGCCACCCATATGCCACCATAGTGGACTTAGCCAGGGCCATTAGCCTGTGGACTACTAGGACTTAGCATACATCCCAATATCCAAGACTGGGGTCTTGAAGGGCAATTGCAAGGCTACTTATATGGCCGGCACATGTGCACAGACCATGCTATGCTACCCTAACTAGGCAGGTACCCTGGTACACTGGGTCCTATCTATGCATATCTTTATGTAATGTGTCCATCGTCATCAGCGTGGCTACTCCACAATGTTGGCTGTTGCTGTGTGTGTGCCTGTGCGCTACAGTAATGAGCAACTCCTCTCTACTCTACTCTGTGATGGCCATTGAACAACCCGCTACCACTCATCCCTCTATTGAATCCCCTACTCCTTAACCTCTCCTGTTGTTGCCAACAGGAGCTGACACCACTTGGGATGTACCACTCCTTGAACCTCATAGCAACTGCCCTGAAGTAGGTATTCCCTCCATCGCTCTTCCCCTTTATGCTCACCATCTCTCCAATATCACTATCTCTGAACTTGATCAGGAACGCTTGATCGTGTACCTGTGAGACCCTCGTTTAGCCACTACCATCTTCACACATTGCGATTTGGACTCCCCATTCTTTGCCCTTCATTTAGCCTTTTTCCACACCTCTCATCTACCTCTAATCGCTGGCCATCTCACAGCCTCTCCTTACCACTCCCCCTTCAGTTGCTTCATGAACCAAGTCTATGAAAACCTTCAGACATAGCTTGTAGTCCTCACCACCCAGCTTGGACTTCTCTCCTTCCTTGACAAACTGGACCACTATCTTCAGGACTTAAGAGATGATGCTAGACACACCCATACCCAGACATCCCTGCCACCCACCCCTATCAGTGCTGAAACAGCCCTCACCCTTGGGAGAATCAAGCTCGACACCCTATTCAATGATGAACGCATCGCCCTCTCCCCTACTTATCCTCACTATAACAAAGCATGAAGCTGACACCCGTTGCTATACAGCTTAGGCTTAGGCTCACACTAGAAAGACTTAAGAGAACAGTAGTTGGGTGGAATGCGACAAGACTAAACTGAGTCTTGTGCCATGGATTGCATGGGTTTATATACATCTATCTACAGTGCACGGACCACCTTAGGGCTGGCACTATGTCTATATAAAGAATACAAAGGACTACATATAAAGGCATATTGCATACATCATAGAATGTTCTAGAAAAGATAATATCATAGGTCTAGGCTTGCACAGCAAACTATTAGTAATCAGTCTAGATGCTTATGTAAGCATTGTTATGTAAAACGAGCCAGTATCCATGTCACGTGACTGTGAGGTCAACCCTAACCATTCAATGGCTAAGTCAAAAGTTAAGTAGAAAAAGATGTGTTTTCAACAAAGCATGCTTTCAGTGTCAGCAGCTCAGTCACATGAGAACTGAATATTGCTGGTATCAGTGTCCCACTTGTCTCAGATGGGCCTCTGGCCATCCTCAATACATGTGCCCACTTCATCATCACAACCAACCCTCAATGCCCTCTTCATCCTTGTCCAGTCACCACTTGTCCATGTCATCCAGTGATTACCCCCCATGAGCTTTTCGTCCTTGTACTAGAGGTTCACACTACAGATCCCATGCCCCCAGTCCACCTGCTTCACAGACATCTACCTCCAATACCATGGTCAACAATGACCCATGGGACAATATCATCTACTCCAATATCACAGGATCTCCTGGCCCCATAACCCAAGATTTTTGAAACAAGTCTATTCAGGAGAATTAGACGGTTAGATGGGGATAATGTTACAATTTACACTTCACTGTACACTTATTTCCTTTTTTGGCAATGACTCCCACACAGTTACACTTCCTTTCCACTTGCTTATCATTGCCATTCCTCCCCCATTTCTGGTCTGCTCTGCTCTATGTTTCACTTATTCACTCATATGGCACCACTCTTGCATATTCTCACACCATATGACACCTTATGAGTCATACTGACTCATATTTCATATTCTATGACATAACATTTTCTGCTATCATATAGACATTTCTCCTGACAGTGTCTATCTGACTGTACCCTACTTTAGGTATACTTAGCCTTCTCTTCTCTCGCATTGTCCTGGTATCCTATACCCTGACAGCTGCCCATTAGGAGTAACACCTTGTTTCACCCCTATCTATATAAACCCTACAATAGCATAGGAACCCCTCACATTTAGTCTACCTCACAACTAGCACAGTTCCTGTACTAGCTGCTGAATCCCTAAATCTATTCCTTGCTCATCTTCCTCATGCTCAGTCTTAGACTCAATCCTTGCAAGTGCAAGCCTCATACCAGGAAGATTCACCTTACCACTCACACATGTAAGTCACCACTCTACACTCCAGGTTCACACCTTGTAGGAGCTGTCTCCAAGGTTCTATGCACATTCCTACCCAGTTCATGCATAACAACCAGCCCTAAGCTGGTCCATGCACAGGCATGTATAGTATATATAGTTTGTCAATCAATGCCCAAAGACTCCAGTTCAGTCTTTGTAGCATTCCAGCCTTATTCTTAACTCTTAAGTCAGTACTTGGTAGTGGCCTAGGCTTTTCACTGTATAGTGAGAGCTGTTGGCTTTATTAAGACTGAACTATCTTGTCTACTCCACCACACTCCACTTACTCCATACCTCGTCATACACAGATCCCAGCATTAAGGGAAACAAAGCTGGATCCCAGGCTCAAGGGGACCTTTTGCATTATCTATCCTTTTCTACATACTCTTTTTAAGTAAAATGGCCCAGATAGGGGTTTAAAGAAGGGATGCACTCTAGACTCCCTTGAGGTCAACTCAAGCATTGATAATCAGTTAAAGCTGGCCTCACTTACATAGTTTTACTTTCCTTGATCTTTGGATCTGGTGCTTGTGTCACCAACTTCTTCACTGTAGTAGTCACTGCTTGGTAGGCTATTGGCCAAGAGTGGTCAAGAGGGAATGCAGATCTCTTGATATAGTTTACATTTGTTATGATAAGGATGCTATGATACACAAGAGATCTTGCCCTTGCATACACCAAGAAGTATTCACTCCACCCACTCTGATCAGATTACCTTGCATATCTGACAGAAACAAGCAAGAACTATGATTCCAATGATGACTGGTTCTCATTCCCTGAATTTAGAGAAGCACTTGCCTATAGGAGGACTGTTGAGGAAATAACTCCAGTCACAAATGAAGTAGAGCTAGACAACATTCTAGCAAACCCAGAATTTCTTGATCTCAACTTCTCAAGTTTGAAGATCAAGAAAGAAGAAGAAGAAATCCAAGACTTCTTCTACCCTAATGATGTCTTCAGACCCTATCCAGATTGGGTCACAAGAGAAATAAAGAAAGGTGAAAGCAGAGAACCCTCTATCCCTGAATAACAATTCTATATCCTCCTTCCCTGCCTAAAAGACATTATTCACAATGGCCTCATCCAATATCAAACTGGACAGGCAAATCAACACACTGATGGCAATGTTGAACAACACCAACACAAAGTTAGCAAAGCTGATCAAAAGGGTCAGGATTGTCAAGGAGGAAATCTCCAAGGCCAAGGATAATGCCTATAGAGCAAGGTGTAATCTCACTGAGCTTCAGGCCCAAGTACAAACACAAGGCACTGGACCAAGTGCACCCACTCTGGCTGCTCCTATGGCCCCACTACTGAGGTACCAAAAATGGATTGATTTCTTCCCAAATCCTGGGAAATTTGATGGAACAGCTTCAAAGTTTGAGAATTGGTTCGCATTAATTAAAATGTATGTAGAAACCAATCCAGAGGCTTTTTTTACCTTAAGAGAACAAGGGAAAGTGATCTACTCCCAAATAGAAGATTTGAAAAAGGATATAGGAGGAGCAGCTATGTGGGCCAGGCTTAAAATGGTCCAATATGAAAAAGTAAATGATCAAGGATATACTTCTTGGCCCTCCATGAAAGAAATAGAGAAAGAACTAAAAGTCCACTTTACCACAGGAAATCAGAGAGATCTCATCCAAAAAAAAGTTAATGAAGATCTGTCAAGGACCTAAAGAGAGAATTCATGAATTCCTTATAAAATTTAAAGCTCTTTATGAGATGGACATCATCTGGGAATCCAAGGTGATTGTGGCTCTGGAAAACAGGGTAAAATTCAATATCAAGAGGGAGTTGTACATCCATGGACAGAGAATAGATGATTACAACACACTTAGAAATAGAATCCTTAAGTTGGGAGAGGGCTTCAATGCCCTATTTGTAAACACATAGAATAAGGGATCTCACCCTTAAAAAGGAAAAGAAAGAGACCCCAACACTATGGATATTAATACAGTCAACACAAGGTGAGCAGCTCCAGATGGTTGTTACAATTGTGGAACTAAAGGGCATTTTGCAAAAAACTGCAAAAAGTCAAGTACTCAGTGCCCAGAGTGCAAATTCAATCAAGGAGGGCACTGTTTCTCTTGTTCAAAATACAAGAAAAGAGCCATACAAGTGATGGCTACAAGTAATGGGCAGGAATCTGCTCAGAAGAATGAAGAATTTGAACAATTGGATTCTCACCAAAATATTAGAGGAAGAATGCCTGAAAGAGCAGCTGTCATATGGAATGATGTAGCTGATCTCAACATTGCCACCCTTGTCAGAGGGCTAAGACCCAAAGAAGCACTGGCTGCTTTGAAAGACATAATTGCCCTAAAAAAGAAGGAAAAAGGAAAAGCCAACTGAGGAATCCAGAACCTCAGAAGGCAAGAGACAATTCATTTGATAACTATTTTAGTTGTCTTGACAGGGACTATGGTGATGCTCATAGTAAGTTATTTATAGAAAATGTAACAGAAAATGTAGATAAAAAGGTAGTACTATGTAATATTGTAGGCACTAATGGATGCATACCTGTATGTAGCACAGCAGGAGCTGTAGGTTTCAATGTATATGCTACACAGACAGTAGTAGTTCTCAAAGGAGGGAAGGCACTTGTGGATACTGAGATACAAGTGGTGATCCCAAAGGGGTTCTATAGGAGGCTTGCATCCTGATCTGGGCTTGCTTCTATAAAGGCAGTAGAAGTTGGAGCTGGTGTTATTGACTTGGACTATAGGGAAAATATCTTTGTTCTCCTTTTTAATCATGAACAAGAGGATTTTAGTGTATTAGTTGGAGATAGGATAGCCCAACTGATTATTGAACAGATCAGTATCCAATCCCTGGAGAAAGTTAATAACTTAGAGAATACCAGTAGGAGTGAGAAGGGTTTTGGAAGTACTGGAATTCAATGTACCATTTCAACTGAGACTGGGTCCCACTATAGGCTTGTTGCATGGGAATGCAGGCTTAATTTGGTCAAAATCAGAAAACAAACAAAAAAAGGCATCAATGATGACCCCCTTGATATTCCAGATCAAGTATAGGTTAGGCAATATAATCAAAAAAGGGAATTATCCCTAAAAGTACAAGTGGCTTACCATACCACTAAAACAAACATGGTTAAAGTAGATGCCCTACTAGATAGTGGTGCAAATGGAATTTTCCTAGACAAAACCTGGGCAAGAAGTCATAAAATACCATTGACTAAGCTTGAAAAAGTGATACCAGTGTTCAATATTAACAGAACAAAGAACTCTGCAGGAGATATCACTCACACTGCCAAGTTAATATTGGACTACAAAGGATATAGAGAGAGAGTTACAGTAGAAGTAACTGATTTAGGAAAGAATGATATGATCTTGGGATATACATGGTTAGAAAAGCATAACCCCTTCATAGATTGGCAAATAGGGGAAATAACCCTCTGTCAATGCCCACAATCATATTATCTACTTTAAAAGTGAACCTGCTTTATGTACTCTCTTCTCCAAAAGGAATTAGATAATGCAGAGTTTATATACCCAAAAATTAAAGCTCTGGAAAAGAAAAATGAAAGAGAGGCTACAGTAGAGGAACTGGTTCCAAAATAATACCTCCATGAGTTTTATGATGTTTTCTCAAAAAAATCATCAGAAAGAATGCCTGTGTCAAAACCATGGGATCACTGTATTGTTTTAAAGAATGGGTTTTGACCCAAGAAAGCAAAAATCTACCCTATGTCTCCTGAGAAGTGTGAGAAGGTAGATTCCTTTATTGATGAACAACTAAGGAAAGGTTATATATGACCTTCAAAGTTACCACAAACTTCTCCTGTGTTCTTTGTGCCAAAAAAGGATAACAAAAAGTGTATGGTACAGGACTACTGATATCTAAATGATTGGACAGTCAAAAACAGCTACCCATTGCTGCTGATCTCAGATTTGATTGATTGCCTAAAGGATTCAAAGCTATTCATGAAGATAGATCTTCACTAGGGCTGGAATAATATTTGAATGAAAGAAGGCAACAAATAGAAAGCTGCCTTCACCACCCATAGGAGCAGCTATGAACCCCTTGTAATGTTCTTTGATCAATCAAATTTGCCAGCAACTTTCCAGACCATGATAAATGACATCTTCTACAATATGCACACTTGTGTCATTGTCTATATGAATGACCTCTTAATTTTCACAAAGACAGACAACCAAGATAATCATGATGCAGTTGTCAAGGAAGTATTGAAAAGATTAAAAGATCATGATCTTTTTGTAAAGCCAGAAAAGTGTGTCTTCTCAACAAAGAAAGTAGAGATGTTGGGCATGATTGTAACTCCTAAAGGAGTCTACATGTCTGACAACAAAGTAAAAGGAATTATGGATTGACTGGTACCAATCACAGTTAAAAGAGTCCAAGGCTTTCTTAGACTCACCAACTTCTATCAAAGATTTGTTAAAGACTTCACCATAGTGGCAAGACCACTCAATGATTTTACAAGAAAAGATCAGAAGTTTGAATGGACAGAGAAATGCCAACAAGTACTTAAAATGTTCAAAGGACAATTTACTACAGTACCTGTAATGACATACCCCAATGAAGAAACTCCCTACAGAGTAGAGTGCAATGTATCAGACTTTGCCATAGGAGCTGTACTATCTCAAGAAATTGATGGGAAATGGCACCTAGTAGCCTTTTTCTCAAACTCAATGACTTCTGAGCAACAGAATTATCTGATTGCTGATAAAGAAATGCTGGCAATTATCAATGCTCTAGAATAATGGTATCATTACCTTGAAGGTGCAAAGCATTAATTTGAAATCTGGATAAATCATTCTAATCTCCAGTACTTTATGAAAGGACAAGATCTGAATAGAAGACAAGCATGCTGGGCATAATATCTCTTCAGATTTGATTTCATGTTAGTAAAGAAGGCAGGATCAAGCATGGAAAAACCCAATGCTCTCTCCAGGAGAGAAGATCATGCTATTGGAATTGAAGAAGATAATAAAGCGGTTGTAATGATCCCAGAAAGTAAAGTGTGCAGAATGTAACCTACCTATGTAGGAACAGCAGAAGAAGACCTTCTGGATGAAGTAAAGGAAGCACAAGGTTCTCTGAAAGAACTCAAATTGTTTGATGAAAAAATCTACATATCTAATAAAGAAGGGTTATGTCAGAAGATTATTGGTCTTTATCATGACTCTATGCTTGCTGGACATGGCAGAGCTGATAAAACCATGGAATTGGCAAGCTAGTTCTATAAATGGGAAGGCATGTGCCTCCAAATCAAGGATTATTGTTCCCAATGCAATAGATACACTCAGATGAAACCAACAAATCAGCTTCCTGCTGATTCTATCAAACCATTGCCAGTCTCTAGCAGACCTTGGAAAGAGCTTACTGCAGATTTTATTACAGATCTGCCAGAAAGTCAAGGTTTCAATTCAATCCTAGTGGTCATAGATCAATTTTCAAAAGAGGTGGCATTTATTTCCACCAATAAAACAGTTACAAGTCTCAAAACAGCAAGATTATACTGGGATAATGTTTGAAAGCATCATGGGCTTCCTGATTCCATTGTCAGTGATTGTGGACCTTAGTTTACCTTGCAATTAATAAAAAATCTATGCTTGATGTTACAGATAACCCCTAAATTATCTATGGCCTTTCACCTGTAATGAACATTACACAGTTAACCTAGAATGGAACCCTAGGTTATGGGTACGAAGTAGGGATTAGCTAAGTGGTTGCCAGACACGTGGCCTTAGCTAAGGGTTAGCTATGACATAAGCGCTAACTCCATACAGGGCTATGCCCTAAGACCAGATACAAACCCACGGACATAATACGTATTACGATAAATGCCGATACCTTTGTATCTTGACTAAGCGTCTATGACTAGAGATACATTACAATAGGATGGACACTACTATATATGGTAGTTTACCAGTAGGTCCTCGAGGGCTATTACCATATGTAGGTGCACGGCCTCATGGTCTGTGCGCGGGTCCCTGTAGTATATATACCTGCAATAGTCCCAGCTAGAACCCTCAGTTCTAGCTTATTGGGAATTACGCCTAATACTCTACTACAAGCTCTGATGGTGGCCTGGGATAAGTCCTCTAAGGAGGCATAAGGGTCATGGCTTGGCGTGTACTGCCAGCCTAGCAGCTTGTCCACTACACCACCCTCAAACAGATGGTCAAACTGAAAGGGTCAATTGAGATCTACAATAGTATCTCTGATTGTTTACTACAGAGAAGCAGAAGGATTGGGCAGAATGGCTAAACCTAGCTCAATTTAATTACAATAATAAAATGCATTTGTCAATATGCAAGTCACTCTTCAATGTTACATAGTCCTACATGCCAAGAATGGGCATAGAACCAAAATTAATGAAGAGCTCTGTTACATAAGAGTTTGCTAAAGATTTCTCTGATACCTTTACCCAGGTTCAACAGAATTTGGAAAAGGCTCATGCCAAGATGATGGCATGGGGAGGTAGCTGGAGGTTGGATATTGAATATTTGATTGGAGACAAAGTTTGGCTCTCCACTTCACACTTGGATTTGCATTGATTAGGGCACTTATTACCAAAGTTAACAGAAAGGTTTATCAGACCTTATCAAATAACCAATATCATTAATTCAAATGCTGTGTGCTTGAAATTACCGAGCTCAATGCACATTCACCTGGTTGTGAATGTAAGTCACATCAAGCCATATAAAGAAAGACTTCCAGGACAACCTGTTGTTGCCCCTGGACCTACCCAAGTGGACAATGAGGAATTTGAAGAATTTGAAGTTGAAAAGATTGTTAATGCCTGCTTATGCAGTAATGGACTTCAATTCCTCATTCATTGGAAAGGTTATGATGATAAAGAATGCACCTGGGAACCTCAAAGCAACTTGTCTCATATACAGGATGCAATTAATAAGTTTTACAAGAAGAATCCAATGGCTCCATGCCATTTACAAATGATCAATTGCAAATTTTTAGATTTGGGCTTCCATCCTTTTGAAAATTTAACAGAATGTCCACCTTCCCTTATTGGTTGTCTGGAATCTGAACTCTAGAAGGGAGATAATATTAAAAATACCTATTTTGCTGGACTTAGTCAGTGTTACTTTTGCAAGTCACATGACCTTGGCTATGCTATATCACATGATCCATAGTCACATGATGAGGCTGTGCCTCTTACATAATCAAAGGCAGTGTTGTGACTGTGTTATGACATCATATGATATTATTGGTCTAGATTATTCTAGACAAACACATTGCTTCCTTGTATATTTAATTACTGCTGTGCAGTACTCTAGAATGTTCTAATTTACTTAGTCTATATATGGTAGATAGTTGTAGTTCACCACCAGCCCTAAGCTGGTCCATGCACAGGCGTGTATAGTATATATAGTCTGTCAATTAATGCTCAAAGACTCCAGTTCAGTCTTTGTGGCATTTTAATCTTATTTTTAACTCTTAAGTCAATATTTGGTGATAGCCTAGGCTTTTTGCTATATAGTAAGAGCTGTTGGCTTCACTAATTACCACTGCACAGTACTCTAGAATGATCTGAAATGTTCTTTACTTAGTCTATATATGATAGATAGTTGTTCACCACCAGCCCTAAGCTGGTCCACATGCAGGCATGTATAGTATATATAGTCTGTCAATCAATGCCCAAAGACTTCAGTTCAGTCTTTATGGCATTCCAGTCTCATTCTTAACTCTTAAGTTAGTACTTGGTGGTGGCCTAGGCTTTTCGCTGTATAGTGAGAGCTATCAGCTTTACCACCAATTTTTGAATATGTCTGATCTACCATTATATGTACCTGGATCTGGTATAGGCTCTATTTTTTTAGTATAGCAGGATATAGTGTTTTCTGCTTCTTGTCTGGCCAAAAGTACTATATATAGTGTAGTAAGCTCCCCTTCCAGCTGGTTGCACTGATCCCATGCCTCTTTTACTTTGTCTCTTGCAGCTTGAAGAGCTATGTCCCACTGTGTCATTGCCTGCCTCATCCTCTCAAGCTCTTCTTTTATTGGGC
>JBBPKE010000317.1:13223-23884 GCA_038089095.1 Tylopilus orsonianus | reverse complement strand
CCAATGCGATGCGGAATGAACTACGAATAAAACAAATAAAAAATATAACAAAAAAGACAAAAAGGCGACGACGGGGCGTCCCCTCACCGCCCTGGCCGCAATGCCCACACCCCAGACTGCGTCAAACAATCCTCCTCGACAAACGCACCGCCCCCGTGTCCGGAAGACGTCTTTGGCGAACGTCGCCCGCCCGTGAGCCATCTAAAGCACCCGGTTGGCGCCACGTCAAACGGTTCCAACGAGCGTGTCCGTATCGCACGTTGAATCTTGGGCACCGCGATCTGCACGTTCGGGCTCTCGGCTGGCGGCAGCGCACGGACGATGGCCTGCAATTTCCCAGCGATCTGGTGCGTGTGGGTGCGTGTGCGGTGAAGGTGCTGAGGGTGTGTGTGTGCATGCGCATGTTCCTCCCCATCGACGTCCTTTTCCCCGTCGTCAAACGTATTCCACCACTCGTTCGCCATCTCATCCGACGCCGCATCCCGAACGATGATCAACAGCGGCCGCGTGTCCCCTCCATACGACTCGTAAAATGCGGCAGCGCGCCGCCGAGATGCACCCGCGCCAGTACGGAGCGAAGTACACACGATCAATAGATCCGCTCCCCGCGATGCGATCTGCTTCCTGAACCGCACTCCAGCACGCAGCTGTTGATCCGAGAGACGATACACGCACAGGGGGCTCTCCCCGACGTCCACGAGGCGCCCGCCCTCAAAGGGTGACACATCCTTGACCGACCCGATCTGGCCAGGGGTCCGCTCCGCCATGTCGTACAGTGCAACGATGGGCATCGGCTGCGTCCCATGATGTCTCGTGGGTCGAAACATGGCCCGCACGTCCGCCATGGCGACCGAGACCCATCCCTCTTGCTCGGTTCTCCATCGATCACGTGCACACGTGTGGGCGATCATGTCCAAGACGGCCTGTCTGGACGCGTGACAGCGTTGCTTGAGCACGGGCGAGTTGACCTTGGCCGCATCGAGCGTGGTGACGCACGCGTGCCCGTCGAAATGCATCTTGAGCATCGTAAATTCGGCCTCGTTGGCGGCCCACCAATCTGCCATCTCGTCTTCGTAATTCTCCAGCCCGGTCACAACAACCACGATGGGCACCTTCTTGCGACAGATGGCAGAATAAAAGAGCTGGTAGTTGCCGAGCAGCGTCTTGCGAAGACGCGCAGCCCTGACGCAATATACGAGCAGGTGGATACCATCGGCCCTGGTGAGATCGCGTAGGAGCCGTTTGAGGTTCTCCTCTGCAATTTCCGCAGGGACATTTCCAAAAGAGCCTTCGTCAAGGCCTGCCGTATCCCAGATCGCGTATGGTGTGTCGTCGACCTGCAATTCATACTTTTTGTGCTGGAATGTGCACCCCTTGGCACTGCTCGACGTGGCGGCGATTGATCGACCAGCGATCAGATTAATCAGAGAGCTTTTCCCTACGCCGCTCTCACCGAAGACGACGATGTTCTTTGGAGAGCTTCTAGTGGGCTCCTACAAGAAGAGAACGAGCACATTCTATGAAGGAAGGGAGAGAGGAGTAAGGGAGACGAACGGTTATTTGTGGGACCCGCTTGCGTGTCGACATGTTTCTCGCGCGGTAGGAGACGAAATGCAGTGAGTCGGGTCCTAATATGGGCTCTTTTCATTCAATAAAGCCAGGGTACTCTTTCTTTATGTATCGATTACGCTGCACACGTTATGTGCGCGGGCCAACGAAACACCGACGGCGCTCATGCGTGACGGAATGGTGGGCGTTCGTGCTTGTTCGGAACGACAGCGGCGAGTAGGCGGAGGTTATGTGTAGCATTGGCCGTCACTGCGCAAGCTCAACCTTTTTTTTTTTTTTTTGCATTTCGCATTTTCCGCCGTCGTGCTTCCTTGTTCCGAGCAATGTCATTATAGGAGGGTGCCTCGAGTCCCCGGTTAGTCGCGGAACGCGCTGTGTATATGTCACCATTTGATGGATGGGGGGAAATGAGCGCGATATGAAAATGCAAATGGACAAAAAGGACAGCTAGGTCGACGGACGGAGGGAGGTTTGGATGCCATGAAAAAGCCGACTCCGCTGTGACACGCGTGGGCCACGCCTTGGCCTTCCGTTGGATGCGCGCTGCCAGCTGAGATTCACCAGCCCGCTTTTCAACGTGGGGGGATCGCGTTTCGTAGCATACGCGTGCGAACGATGGGGGAGTGCTGCGCTATGCTATATCCAGTTTAGAGTGAGACCTGCGCAACTCATTTTGAGAGTGGGAGGGAATGCCAACTCTGGAGCTGTGGCGTCGCCTGGTTTACGTTGCGAACTTTTGAGTCGTCGGATATGAATCGACTCTATATATTAGTGACAGCGAGCAGACGCCGACAGTCAAGCCGGGGGACGATCAGTCACCAACGAGATCATCACTCGTGTCAAAGTGCACTCGCAACGGTCAACGATCCAGTTACGTATGAACGCATGGCATTCGAGGTAGGCTAGAGTATACTTTATGTACATTGGCGCCGGGTCCAGCAGTTATTGTTACAGCTAATGCGAAATAGTCGGAAAATATGATAGATAGATAAGACGACTTAGCGCCGGGCTAAGCAATTAAAAGGTTCCATATCGTGACTGGACCGCAGGGCGCAGGACAATAAGTAACAGGGAACCAATTTTTTTTTTCGTATCATCCCTGGGGGATGGGCGTGTATCATAACGGACCTTCGAGAGGGGAGGACTGACGTCGTTTGTATAGGGCCCGCGGCAATACGACCTGCAGAGCCTGCCTGCCAAGGACAACCCTGAGGTGGTATGCAAGTCAAACCGCCGCTGTATTGTTTTCATTCCCGTTGACATCGCCGTAGTAAGAGCCCGAGCGACTGGGTCGCAGGTGCTCCCTCGTCCGCGCAGAAACCGATGACACGAACGGCGGAGAGACCCACTCTACAAGCTCCTGCCGTGGGGAAGGCTGTGGTGACACGCGTTGTGGGAGTGAAAAGGCTGGCGCGGACATCGCACTACGTGGGGGACTGCCGGGTGCCGCGTCGACTTGCGATAAAAACAGACGTGGGATAGCGTCTGCACGGCCAGACGGAGGCGGTACGATGCGCGAAGACACGATGTCGGGATGGGGAGATGGCTGTGAGGTAGCAAGGAGGCTAAAACCAGTTCGCGCCGCACCCTCCTTCTCGTGGCTCCGGATAGTGGCCGACAGGTCAGCCCTGAGATGCTGAGAGGACGGTCTGCGACTCTGGTGGCGACTAACGAGGCGACTCGTGGCACCTGGCACCGCCAAGAATGCATGACTGTCAGCAGCCACGGCGGGGGATCCATTGACAATCGCCGACAACGCTGCGTCGACTTCTTTGAGGAATGTTGCAACCTCTTGGTCGCCCAGGTTGGCTGTGTCGAGACAGATCTGAGCTTCGTCAAATTCCAAGGCCTCCCTGCGGATGCTTGGGGCACGCGTGCTCGGGGGTATTCCTTGTCTGCTTGCAGGTGGCTGCGAGGACGGGTATCGCAAGTCACCGCTTCTCTTGACGCGCCGGGGGGAGATAGACGGGGCGATGGAGTACATCGAGGGATTGGGCTCGAACCTCTCATATTCGTGGTGTCTAGGCAAGTCAAGGGAGGCGTTGCGAAGTTTGGTTGGCACGTGGACGGGTGGCACCGAGCCGTTCCTGTACTTTTTGACTTGGCCTCTTGGACCGACACAGCTCGTGTCGATCGTTGGGCGCTCCTTCCTTTGCTTGGGATTGGATCCCAAGGCATCTTTGTGGCCCTCGGAAACCGCTGACTGAGCAGGTGTGGTTGCGGCCGTGCTCGGCGACTCCACGACCGATGTCCGTGAGAAAGGTGACAAACCAGAGCTAGTGTTGGTCGTGGACGTCGTTGGCTGTGGACTTGCCAGTATAGCGGAACGCGAAAAAGGAGACAGCTCATCAATGGTCGGAAATGTTGAGTGGGCCGACGTAACAGCGGTGGTCTGAGTAGCCGATCCCGTGTCTACATGCACGCTGGGCCGTTTGATGGTAGTGTCCGATTCACATGATGAAGGGGCAAGTGGTGAGTTCCCGCGCGATGACTTTGTAAGGGTGATGCTGATCTGTGGGATAATGCCACGTTCAAAACCGTCTGGGGATGTGAAGAGAGATGTGGGTTCGGTCATGTTCTGCGGAACAGGGAGCCACGGTTCTGATCCCTCAAAGGCAATGTCTTCAGGAGGTTCACATATAACCGGGGTGAAGTGACCGATTTCCGCGGAGCCTCGAGGCGCGAGTCCAGAATGCTCGTCCTCGTCGATAATGAAAGATGCTGCCGTCATGGTGTCGTCAGAAAGAATACCTGGGGAAGGGACATGCATCGGGTGCACGGTAGCATCCCCATGTGTATCTACCTCAGGGAGAGCCCGATCAACCCCAGATTTTTGGGGCGAATAAGCGAATGAGCGCTGAGGTAATTGAGTCGTCTGCAAATACTCCGGGGTAGGAGGGTCAGGACACACAAATGGAGGCTGCAAAGAGACACTAGGGGGACAGATGCGGAGCGTGGGCGGAGACGCAGAAGGAGTAGGCGCGCTCGGACGTGGAGGGGGTGACGTCGGTGCTTCGGAGTCTGATTCCACCGAGGATGGCTTTTCGGGGACGGCCTCGGGGAAAAGAGACCGCAAGGAGGAAGCACATGATCCCTTTCTGTAGGGGACGCTCTCACGCGGCTTCAGATTGTCGGCCGTGACAGAGGTGCGAGCGATCACGAACTCGACGTATCCCATTGCGGCGCCGTTGGCGTCTGTTCTTGTGGAATCATGCAATGGAAGTCGAACGGCTGGAGTGACGTAAAATTCAGGACAGTCATAAATAACTGAAATGAAACCTGCCTCCATTGCTGCTTCGCGTGTCAAGCAGTTGGCCAATGCACTGCAGACGCGTCGTGCGGATGGCTTTGTATCTCCCAGCATAGCAAAAGAAAGTTCTTTTCATGGCGAGGACGTGTATTTCGCACAGCGAGGCAGAAGTCGCGACGCTGGCCGAGAGTGAGCATGCGTAGGATGGGGGGCAAAAGAATCATACAAGGAGAATGGTTCGCGCCATGCATGGACGCCTGCATCCGAGGTGCTCTCGAGAGACTCTTGTACGTTGCCGTCGAGGGTTATTCGTAGGCGGAGCTCCTGGTACTTTGAGATCTCGGTCGCTCGAATATCTGGGCGGGGGTCATCGACGAGTGAGCAAGGGCATGGAAGCGAACGCACGCGAGAACTCGAATGCGGAATCGACAGGGGTGGACATGTCTACAAGAGACCAACCGATGGGGACATATACCGGTTTGCGAGAGGGGCTATGGGCAAGATGGAGGGCTTTTAAGAGAGGAGAGAATATCAAATCTGACACAGGACGGCGTGTCGACGGCGTGATATGATGGGGATGGACGAGAGAGGAATACGGGGGGGTATATACGATGCGGAACAGGGTGGGTCGGTTCTGGAGGACGTACCGTCGAGAAAGGTCACAGAAGGAGATGGAGAAATGAACAGACGAGAGACCAGTGGTGGACCAGCACGAGGCGGTGGATCTGCGATGCGTGGTTCCATTCCCAAGCACCCTGCCCTGGATATTGTTAGTGGTTAGTAGCCATGGGAGCCCGCGTGGCAGTAAGCGGCCCACCGTCCCTTGTTCCCGTCCCCCACCATGGCGAACACCGTCCACCAGGCGACGTCCTCGGGCGACCTCGCCGACCTCCCCCTCCCCGCAGCACCCCCCACCGACGACAACGTCCTCCACGTCCTCGCTGCTCGCTTCCGCGCCGACCTCCCCTACACCCGCATCGCCACCACCGCCCTCGTCGTCCTCAACCCATGCAAGACCCTGGCCAACGTCAACGATGCCAGCGCAAAAGAGTACGAGGACCGCTGCTACAAGGACACCGGCCTCGGCCTCGCCGACTCCCGCCGTCCCCCCCAGCCCCACCTCTATGAGCAGGCTGCAAAGATTTACCTTGTCATGAGAAGGCGCCTCGAATCCCAGGCCGTCGTCGCCCGGTATGCCCCGCTTCATGTCCCCCTCCCGTGCTGCTCTCACTCCGCTTCCCCAGCGGTGTCTCGGGCTCAGGCAAGTCCGCCAGCTCTCGGCTCCTCGTAGATCAGCTTCTTCGCCTCTCCGCCCACTCCAAGCGAGAGGGCAAGATCGTCGACCAGATCAAGGCCTTCTCCCTCCTCCTCGACTCCTTTGGCAACGCAAAGACTCCCACGAACCCTAACGCCTCACGATACACACGCTACACCGAGCTCCACTTCAACGACCGTGGTCGCATTAGCGCAGCCAAAGTCCTCGCCTTTGGTCTCGACAAGTCTCGTCTTGTCCGTCTCTCCCATGACGAGCGCTCTTATCATGTTTTCTACCAGCTCCTTGCCGGTGCGAGCCCCATAGAAAGAGATCTCCTCGGCCTCGAGGGTCCCTCCGACTACGCCCTCTTGGCCTCGTCCGGCTGTTACCGTCTCCCCGCCGGCCCATTTAGCGACGATGGCATTGCCATGGATGACCTGCGCGATGCGTTCAAGGCCCTAGGCTTCAAGTCCAAGCACATTTCCTCCATCTTCAGTGTCCTGGGTGCCATTCTCTTGCTCGGGAACATTCAGTTTGGAGAGGCGGACGCTCAGGACGTCTCGGCCTACATCATCAACGTTCCCGTGCTTCAGCAGGCTGCTCAGCTGCTCGGTGTCTCTCCGGACGGATTGTCCGAGACGTTGACCTACAAGACCACATATGCTCGCAAGGAGCTCTTCACTGTGCTTCTGAGTGCAAAGCAAAGCGCAGCCCAGAGAGACCAGCTTGTGCAGGACCTCTATGCCATCCTCTTTGCCTTTGTCGTGGAAACGGCCAATTTCAAGCTCGCACCCCTCTCCCAGGCGCCCTCGTGTTCCGCCACGCAGATCGTGCTTCTTGATCAGGCCGGTTTCCAAACTCGAGGTGCCCCGGCCATGGGAGCAGCTTCACCTCTTATCACCGCTCATATGAGCGGCTTCAGCGAATTCTGCTTCAACTTCACCGATGAATTGGTGGAGTCACATGTGCTGCGCAGCATCTTCGACGACAATTCCGGCCTCAATGCCCGATTTGCCGCTGATGGCATCTCCTTGCCGGCCATCGTAGCAATGGAGAACTCGGCCTGTATCGAGCTTCTTCGTGGAGCATCCGTCAACGAGCGTGGTTCCAAGAGACCGGGTGGCCTTCTCGGCGTGCTTGACAAGGCCGCCACGTCTTTCAAAGGTGGCAGAGGCGATGCTCAGCGTGACGATGAGCTGCTGCAGGACTTGTCCTCCAAGTTTACTGTCCATTCGTCATTCATTGCCCCCACTTCTGAGGAAAGACGAGCGTTCGGCATTAATCATTATGCAGGTGCTTGTTCATATGACATTTCCAACTTTGTCGAGAAGGATGCAGATCTCCTTGATCCCTCCTTCGTCACCCTCCTGCGTGGCTCTTCAGATTCTTTGGTTGCCAAGCTCATGTCTGGCCCAAGCCTATCTTCAGAGAAACACCAAAGTGATGAAGACACGATCGTTCAGGCACAAGTCTCTTCCCGTCCTCTCCGCAGCGTCACACCCCTGTCCGGCATGCACCCTGAGAACCCCCGTTTAAACCCTAGCAAAATTTACCCGGTCACCACGCAATTAAACCAGTCGCTATCGGATATCTTGTTTAACCTTGAGAATACTCGCCTCTGGTCGCTGAATTGCATCCGTCCCAATGATAATGGGTTTTCCAATTCGCTTGACAAACGGCTCGTCAAGGGACAGATCCGTGCCCTAAACCTCCCAGATATCATCTCCCGAAGGTCTGTCGAATTCCTTGCGGAGTTCGGCCAAGCGGAGTTCTGCGAGAGGTATCGACCAACCATGCGTGGTTCCGATGCGGAGCGCATTCGTCAGTGCGTTCAATCGAATGGATGGGTGGAAGGCGTGGACTTCGCGTTGGGGCACCAAAAGATATGGTTATCATATTCTGCTTGGAAAATGGTGGAAGACGTCCTGCGTTCCGCGGAAAAGGAGCAGAAGAAGCTTGCCCGCGAGGAATCGGAGGAAGACGAAAGCGTCATGCTGGACGATGCTACGGAGTACCCTCAAACGCCCGGCGAGGATAGACAACATAGATTTTTTGACGAACGGGCCGTCACTCCGTATCAAGACCCTCCCCGGACGCCGAGTGTTTACGAAGGCTATGGGTCCGGTCAAGTTACCTCTCCCAGCTACCCCTACCCTGAGGAGACCGCGTGGGATAAGAAAACGGAAGGGTATGAACCTCTGCCTCCTTTACTCCCCAAGAGCGCGGACTTGGTCGGTGCCAATGCTCCCGAAGCTTTCGAGGAGCACCTCCCCACCACTCGGGTTCGACGATACTGGCTTTACCTCGTCCGATTTTTGACCTTTCTGATACCCAACTTTGCTTTGACATACATTGGTCGCATGAAACGGCCCGACGTTCGTCTAGCGTGGCGGGAAAAGGTCACCATTTTCGTCCTCATCCTCCTGGCCAACGGTGTCGTTCTGTTTTATATCATCGCCTTTGGTATCATTCTCTGCCCCGACTTCAACTATGCATGGAATTCTGCGGAAGTCGCGCAACATGATACGACGAGTGACTACTGGATATCTTCTCAAGGCAAGGTGTACGACGTCACTAACTTTGTCAAGGGCGATCATAGTGATATTACCGGGGAACCAAGTAACAACGCGGCCACGTTGGCGGCTCTCGCGGGCACGGATTTGACGTACTATTTCCCGCCCCCCCTATACCAAGCGTGTGCTGGCCTCGTCAGTGACCCGACGATGCACATTAACATCAAGAACACGTCCGAATTCGTCTACGGACAAGCCTCGCACGCCTCGGGCGCGAACGCACCCACCTCTCCGACGGCCCTTGACAATGAGAATTGGTACACTCAGACGTACTTGCCTGCTATGACCCAGTTCTACAAGGGCACGTTGGTTTGGGAGGCCAGCGATATCTACGGTCAGGCAAACGATACAAACATTCAACGGTGTGTAGAGTCTGGTGTACGGTGTATATGTGAATTTTTGACTCTTCGTACAGAATCTGGGCCATCTACAACAGCGCCATCTACGACTTGAGTGACTATGTGTACACGATGACGACCACCGAGCTCAACATTGCAAAGTACAACTTCCTACCGTCCGAACTCGTTTCGGTGTTCCAACAGCAGGCAGGTACAGATATCACGTCATCGCTCAACAAGGTGTTGGACGCCATGGATTCAACGAACAGAACGGCCAGCATAGATTGCTTGAACAATGCCTTTTATTGGGGTCAGACCGATTTCAGGTATACCGCCAGGTGCCAGGTCCAAAACTACATGCTTTTGGCCTTCTCCGGTCTTATCATGGCGTCCATGCTGCTAAAATGTGAGACGTGGTGCATGATTGGGCAGTGCTTTCGAGTCTAACATGTCGGACAGTCTTGGCAGCGTTGCAACTTGGAACGAAGCGTTTCCCTGAACGTCTGGACAAGTTCGTGCTTTGCCAAGTCCCTTGTTACACCGAAGGAGAGGACTCTTTGCGCAATACCATTGACTCGCTTGCCGCATTGGACTATGACGACAAGCGGAAGTTGATCTTCATCATTTGCGACGGCAACATCATTGGTAGCGGCAACGAGCGACCCACGCCCGACATTGTGTTGGACGTCTTTGGCGTTGATCCTGCGGCCAGGAATGCGGAGCCACTCATGTTCAAGTCCATCGGACAAGGTTCTCAGAAGCTCAACTATGGCAAGGTGTACTCTGGTTTGTACGAGTTTGAAGGTCACGTTGTCCCGTGAGTTCCACTCAACTGTGGCGCTGCCGATATTTTTGACGGGCTCTTTCTAGGTATCTGGTCGTGGTCAAGGTTGGCAAGCCAACAGAGCGCTCAAAGCCTGGAAACAGAGGAAAGCGTGACAGTCAGATCCTGCTTATGCAGTACCTCAACCGCGTGCACTTTGATGCACCGATGGTGCCCCTGGAACTAGAGATATACCACCAAATGCGCAACGTCATTGGCATTGATCCCACGTTCTACGAGTACATCTTTACTGTTGATGCCGATACTGTGAGTGGCCATCCCTAACGACATGAACTGGTCACTGACGCATTTAATTTGCAGGTCGTCACCCCTCAATCGCTGAATAGGCTCGTCGCTGCGTCGATTGATGACTCGAATATCATTGGTATATGTGGCGAGACCAAGTTGCAGAACGAGGAGAATTCTTGGTGGACGATGATCCAGGTAGAAGCCCTTTGTTCTTGTCTCGTTTCTGCATCTAATATGCTCTAGGTCTACGAGTACTACATTTCTCACCACCTGGCCAAGGCGTTCGAGAGTCTGTTCGGTTCCGTATCCTGTCTGCCTGGATGTTTCACCCTCTACCGTATTCGCACTGCTGACAAGGGCCGTCCGATCTTCATCTCCAACCGCGTTATTGACGAATATGCCGAGTCCAACGTCGACACGCTTCACAAGAAGAACTTGTTCTCGCTAGGTGAAGATCGGTTCCTGACAACACTCCTTATGAAGCACTTTCCTACATTCAAGACCAAGTTCCAACCTGATGCGGTCGCCCGGACCATGGCACCAGTCTCGTGGCGCGTGTTGTTTTCTCAACGTCGTCGCTGGATCAACTCAACGATCCACAACC
>JBBPKE010000317.1:0-13126 GCA_038089095.1 Tylopilus orsonianus | reverse complement strand
CTTGTGCGAGCTCGCCATCTTGCCGGATCTGTGTGGCATCTGTTGCTTCTCGATGCGGTTCTTTGTGTACCTGGATCTCATCAGCACACTGGTGGGTATTTTTAGCCGTGTCCACCACCGGGTAATTCTGACCGTGTCCGATCCCGTTGATAGATTTTGCCTGCTACGGTCGTTTATGTGAGTTTTACAGAATACGTTGAGCTATCGTCGTGCTGACTTGGATGTGGAGCTAATTTGGTTGATCATCACGGTCGCCACTGGGCAATCACCGCTTCCTATCATCTCCCTCGCCCTGATTGCGGCGGTTTATGGTTTGCAGGTACGTCACACTTGATATAGTTTGGAACGTGCTGAGCGCGATCTCCAATGTCGTAGGCGCTCATCTTTATCATTAAGCGAGAGTTCATGCTCGTTGGTTGGATGGTTGTGTATATCATTTCGTACGTCACGCCGTTTGCGACTCGAGTTCTCCCTGACGTTTTGCGTTTAGGTATCCGATTTACAGTTTCTTCTTGCCTCTCTACTCCTTCTGGCGCATGGACGAGTTTGGTTGGGGTAACACGCGTATCGTTTTGGATGATGGCAAGAACAAGACGGTGGTCAACGATGCCAACGACATTAAATTCAACGAGTCGATGATCCCATACAAGAAATGGAGTGGTAAGCGGTATTCGTTGATTATCGATTGAGAATCCCTGACGTTGCATGCAGAGTATGAAGCCGAGGCTTATGGGGACGGCTTGTCTAGCAACTCGTTCAGCGCCGAGCAGAACCCCATGAATTCCAAGTACCTCGCTGCACCGGTGCCTCGTCGCCCCAACTCACAACGCCCATCCGTGTACGAATACCAGTCCGAAGCAGGCGATTATTACCGTGATACCAATGCTATGCAAGACAACCTGCGGGTGCCCAACTCGCGCCCGAGTTCTCGTGCGGTGTCTGATTACAACAGGACGTCCGCGAACCTGAGGCCGCCGACGTTCCCTAATCCATCACAGGAACGGCTGACGATGGGCACGCCTGTCAACCAGTTTGGCACCGTCGGAGGTGCCTATGGAAGGACGCCACCTCCGTCTGATCCCCGCGTAACGAACTCGGCGATGATGACCCGGTCCATGTCCCCTGCACTAAGCTTGGGAGGTGCGCCACAACCCGCGCTTGGTGGTGCTCGGCCAACGTCTACGTTTTCGATGGCGACGACCGTGTTCGCGGGTCCGAGCAACAACCCGAATCCATCGGACGAGGAGCTGTACGGAGCGCTGAGGACTTACTTGAGTACGCAGGACTTGATGACCGTGACCAAGAAGTACGTGTGCATGTCTGGTGTCTATTAGATCTACCACTGATTATATATATAGAACTGCGCGTGAGGCGATGGCTGCTCGGTACCCGAGGGCGGATTTGATACCTCGCAAGGACTTTTTGAACCAATCCATTGACGACATTCTTTCGCATTCTTGATCGGACATTTTTGCACCTAGGTGTAACCTGGACTCGTGACATTCCATTGGCAGGACCTTTAGGTTAAAGCATCGGACTAACGCTCTTTTTTTTTTTTTTTCTTTCCTTTTTTTTTTTTTTGGCTATGGTTTTGGACCGCTATGATCACCACATTTAGTCGTCTTCATTTCTTTGCATATCTGCTTTTTGCATGCTCTGGACCTCTCATAGTTGAATACCGGGACGTTTTAATGGCGCATTGCCAATGTTGTGCGGCTCGCTTGGTGTACTCGAGTAGAGTCAAATAAATAAAGGAGTACTACGGGCATCACGTCAGGCGAATGATGAACACCATGATGATGAACGCAATCAAGACGACGACGACGCTCATCATGACCAAACACGTCGTACTGCCGCTCTTGCCTCTGAAATCCCGCAAGCGAACTCGTTCTCGCTTCATAACATCGTAGTTGCCCTCGACCTTTTCCTGCATGGTCTCGATGACGGACTTGTCCTTTTCGAGCGATGCAGAGAAATGGGTGGCGTTTCGGCGGAGCTGGGTAGCCATGAGGGCGAGCTGTTCCGAGAGTTGTTCGTGAAGCGCGTGCGAGTTTTGGAGGATGGTCGGGGTGGCGGTGATGCTGGAGGAAGAGGGTGGGGCGAGGGATCCGGGAAGGGCAAGCAACGTGTGTGATGGGCTTGCTTCTTCTGCCTCGGGAGACGGGACGCTGGGCGAGGCGGGCAAGAGGTTCTGGACGTCGGGCGGGGGCGCATCCTCAGTCACGGTCGTGGCCACGGTTTCGGCTGGGATAAGGGTGTCCTCGGGGGGACTGGACGATTCGGCGGGCTCGCGCGGGGTGGGTTTGGGGGGCGGAGGACGGATGGACTGGAGGAGAGGTTTCGGACGTCGGACCGGGGGGGTGGATTGCTGTCGTGGCGTCAAAAGAAGAAGAGCGAGGGCGAGGGACGGCGTACTTGTTCCACCTGGTGCATGTAGTCTTGGAGGTGCTGCAGCGTCGTTGCATAGTGTTGGTAGCGTCGTTCCTGGGCGCTGTCGGGGTGCGTGGGATCAGGACGTGGGCTGCGAGGGCGACTGCGACGCACGGTGTGGGGTCCGGGTTGTCGAGCTCGACGTGCCTGAGCAGGCGTCGGGCATGGCGGATGTGCTGGTGGACGGGCTTGGGGGGCGGTGTCGGGCTCGGGTGGGCGGACGCACCTGCAGCACGGCTTGGGCGTTGAGCCAGGAGTCGCGGGTGTGCAGATTCTTTGACTGGTCTTGCTCCTGGACAGACAGCTCGAGGCGGGACATGAGCCTCGGGAGGTTGATCCTGTCGTGAAGCTTCTGTTCGTCGGTGCGCATGGCAAGCAAGGTCGGATGTGAATTTCCTTCCCCGTTTGGTGGTGTGCATCATTGATCTTTTTGCCGCCCAAGTTTTCCGACCGTTGCGGGCGACATTCTTCAAGGCAGGACGCACGAACCCACACCGTACACATTGAGCATGGCGTCCTCAAGCGTACACGAACAGTTGAAACATGTCAGACGGATGGTCGAGCGGGCGGCAAGGGAGCCCTCCGTAGGGGGACCCGCGGTAAGGCGGACCCGCCGGCTTCTTGTTCGATCCCTGGGACTAACGCGCTGTGACCCGTGCAGCGGAGAGAGGCCTTTCAGGAGCTGATAGACCTCACCCACTCCAACTATCCCACTCTCAAATCGTATGCGGCGGGCCACATACACGTCTTTTTCAACGACTTTCCCGAGCTCGAAGAAGACGCCATCAACGCGGTGTACGATCTCTGCGAAGACCAGGACGCAAAAGTGTGCCCCGCGCGGATATGAGCAGGTGTGCTGTGGCTGACGTTGCGTCGTCGTCTAGGTTCGCATGGACGGCTATCATGCGGTGACCCAGGTGTCGTCTGTCCAGCACAAGTGGGTCAAGCGCAACGCGGACGTCCTCGTTCAACTTTTACAGAGCGGTAAGTGTTCTCTGAACGATTCCCCCTCCCCTCCCCCCCACATCACACACCGTCTTTGATCATCCGTCCCGCACGCGGTCCTTGGTCGTCGATAGATGAACCCGAAGAAGTCGCCTTGGTCAAAGCGGCCCTGTTGAAACACCTCGATATGGATCCCCCGGTGGCGCTCGGCGTGTTGTGCGATCAGATCGTTCCACCTGAGGAAGACCTCGACGACGACGAACGACAGACGAGAGAGCGGTTGCGTTCGCTCGTCTTGTCCCTCTTGGCAACCGACGCAATGGGCGGCATACAAGAATATACTGATCCTCCGGGTTCAGAGGCGGAACACGTTCTTGTTTCGCAGCTTCTCGTGGTATGTATGCATTCGAGCGGCCTGTGCCCGTCCGTTTTCTCATGCTTGCACAGGCGATACCCAGACTGAATGCCGGCGACATGGACGTCATCGTAAAAGATATTCTATTGCGGTTACCATGTTTTCGAAACGGATCCAGAGGCAACGAACTGCTTCAAGTTCTCCTACATATGGCCACGAGGTTACTCCAGACTGGATCCAATGACCCTGTACAACTGCAGGTTGTACTCCACTATCTATCAGTGGCTCAAATGGCCACTGTTGAATTACATGTCACGCCAGCGGTCAAATTACTCCAATTCTATTCCAGTTCTCTAACTCGGAAATTAGTCCTACAGAAGTTCCGGCCGGAGGATCGGATCCAAATCATTTCTTGGATTATGGACGCGCTATCCGTGAGTGAACATGAGACCGCCACTCGGCCACAGCAAATTGCGCAGTTACGGAGACAGGTTGTTGACGCTAGTTCCATTCTGTTGGAGGTGAGCCCGGCATATGTTCATCCCCGTGCTCCTTGGATTGAGCCATATAGGTGTTGTTTGACTCCCAGCTGTACAGAAATGACCTTTGGCGCGCCGTGAAAAGTATACTCCATGCTATCAACACCGTACGTCCTTGTCGATTGAGAGCCGCGGATGAAATAACTCTTTCTAGCGCAAAGAGCTGGAAAATTGGATATTACCTTCATACCTAATTACTTCCATCAGTAAATTTCTCCAAGTGTCATCATATGGGCAAACCCAGCAAGACGTCAGCGAAATACAAGGCCTAATAAGGGTTCGCAATGGACCGCTTTCGCTTCTCCATTGATGTCCGACCTTTTTTTTCTTGGTTTGAGCAGTTGCTGGCGGGAGAGCAACCGTCGTCGTCGCAAGCGCCCACTCAAGAGGTGAAGCCCAGTGTGAAGAACAATGACGTTACGTTGGAACGGCCCATTCATTTATCACTAAGACCAGCCACTCTGCCGCCCTTGTCGGCTGATCTCGACGCTCCAATATCAACGACAGCTACACAGCCATCTCCGATACGGGACAATACTCGGCATGTCCGCCTCTCGAGCGTACCCGTCTCTCCGAAGCGCTTGGATATTGTTCCGGAAGATTTGCCTCGAGCCAAGCGTGTCAAGACGAACACAAGAGGACAGGACGTGACGGTGCCGTCATTGTTGAGCCGTCTAGCGGACTCGGCAGACAGTAGCTCGGGGTACTCGGACCGTATTGTCAAGAAACGAAAAAAGCGTATTGGAAAGGAGCAGTCGCCCGAGCTGGATCGACATCCGTCGACTGGGTATAGTATCAAGGGGGCTGCGAGCGCGCAGAGGAATTGGGGCGGGGAGTCGTTGCTTGAGAGACTACGGAACGAAAGAGATAGTGATTCGTAGGACAGGTGTACCGTGTGATGCATGCAATAGAATGACTTGGCGCACACTGCACCGCCACAGTTGGCGTTATGGAGCGCCGAGTGTGTCAGCGATTGGCATGTTCCATGTCTCCCAGCCCAAATATGAATGCTGTATACGGCAAAAAGATCCATTTGGCTGACGGCGGCCTGGTAAGGGTTGCACACATGAGCTGCTCATCAGCTTGCCGACGTTTGGTGTATGCAGGGATCCACGTTGGAGGGCACGCTGAATCTCGAGATCGCACACACTCCATTATGGTCCACTCGTGCAGCAGTTGACAAGGAGAAATCACAGCTGCTCCTCCAGGCCCACTTGTCGTTCCTCCGCGCTGGGGCAAGGACACTACTCACATCCACGTGAGTGGATTCATAAAGGCTGGCATCCTTTATATCACCACCTTGCGGGGGTAGATACCAAGCCGCTTTCAACACGTTTGAGCGCGAGGGCTATTCACGTGACCAGGCCCTCGAAATCATGTCGAATGCGGTTTCGATCGCAGACCGCGCGCGTGCCCTGTTTTGCGCCGAGAGCGAGCACGCATCTCCAAACGACATTTGTATCGTCTTGTCGCTCGGCACGTTTGGGAGCACAGTCTCTTCCATGCATGATTTTGACGGCATCTTTCCGCCGCCGTATGGTCCAAAAGCGTACTCAGCCACGGAAGCCAACAGGACGTCGTTTGGGACCGACATGGAGGGTCTGGAAAGTTCGGTTCGAGCGCTGGCAGATTTCCACGCGGAACGACTGTGGGCGTATGCCCAAATGTCGGACGTATGGAACCTCGTCGACGCCATCGCGTTTGAGACGGTGCCGGTGGCGAGAGAGGTCACGGCGATCAGACGTGCGGTGACGCGAGTGGCTGCTGTGCTCGGTACGCAAGGAAGGCAGATGAAGGCGTGGTGGGTGAGTGCTGTGTTCCCGCACGGCCGCTGTTCGGAGACACACGGTCTGGGTGGGGAAGGTATGCGCGCCACGGAAGTGGCAAATCTGATGGTGTGTGGGGGTGTGGACGGGCAGGGGAGAGCGCTAGAAATTCCGAGTGGAATTGGATTCAACTGCGTTGGGGTGGAATACCTGAATACGTTGTTGGACCAGTTCGAGGAGGTCTGCGGTCGGGTCATTGGAGATGGGGGGGAATGGCCGTGGCTGACGATGAAGCCGAATGGCAGTGGGGACCAAGTCGGGTGGGCGCACGGTGTGATGGAATGTGTTATCAAGGCGCGCGGTCAAAGGTGGGGAGGGCTGGTTGTGGGGGGCTGTTGTAATGCCGGACCAGAGCATATCGCCAGGCTAGCGGCCGAGCTAGACAGGGGTAATTGACCATATACGATCGTGAGAATATTACTCGGGAATGGCCGAGCGGACTCTTGTGTGGGATGCGGTTGACGGGGCACGTCGAGCTAGAGGAGTCCGGAAAGCCTATCAAGGTCTTGCGAGACGACGTCCAAGTCAAAAATATCACAGACGGTGCGTATAGATGCATCCATAGTCGCCACAAGACGAATTCTGTAGAGTGGTGGCGCTGGATAGGATGTTGCATGCGTGGATGTCGTCGTTCTGATCATCATCTAGGTCTAAACATGTCGTCAAAATTACCTTCTATTCTGAGTGCTACGGATGAGGAGATCCAGCTCCTTCTAGCTGCCCAGTGTCACATCGGAACGAAAAACTGCGACAAGCAGATGGAGCCATACGTCTTCAAACGACGAATCGACGGTGAGTCCCCGCGTAGCGTCCGGCCCGCTCGTATGAACTCGACAGCCAGGAATCCACGTCATCAACATTGGAAAAACCTGGGAAAAGCTCGTGTTCGCAGCCCGTGTCATCGCCGCCGTCGATAACCCAAATGATGTCTGTGTCATCTCAGCACGCCCTTACGGTCACCGTGCTGTCTTGAAATATGCCGCCAACACCGGGGCGCAGGCCATCGCTGGTCGTTTTACGCCCGGTTCTTTTACCAACTACATCACTCGCTCGTTCAAGGAGCCCCGTCTCATTGTCGTGACCGACCCTCGCGTAGACCACCAGGCTATCCGCGAGGCATCCTATGTCAATATCCCCGTCATTGCCCTCTGCGACACCGATGCTCCCCTCAAGTTTGTCGACGTCGCGATTCCGACGAACAACAAGACGCGTCACTCGATCGGTCTCGTTTGGTGGTTGCTCGCACGAGAAGTCCTCAGGTTACGTGGCACCATTCCTCGCACGCCCGACGGCTGGAACGTGATGGTGGACATGTTCTTTTACCGTGACCCTGAAGAGGTGGAGAGACAGCAACAGGAAGAGGCGCAGGCCAAGCTCGCTGCTACCGAGCCAGAGGGTCAAGCTGGTTTCTCGGAGTGGGACGTCACGTCTGCCCCCCAGGCAGGTTCCATCAACCCCGGATTGGTCGCCGCGGATGGGGGTGAGTAGCGTATTCGTTTGATTCGGAGCGCCATCTCATGTGTTTGCTAGGCGCCCTCGACTGGGCTGCAGATAGCGCACAGGCGACGGATTGGGCAGCGGAGCCCACGGCGGGCTGGGGTGCAGAACAACCTGCCAGTGGGTGGGACTAGGCATTTGGTTATCTGTATGGCAAGGAGCAGGCTGGCGCACCTTTTTTTTTTTCGGAGCAAGCAATATATGAATTGTTTCGATGTTTACGCCTTTCTTGCACATGAAATATGTGAAATTATGAGATGACTACCTGCAATCCAAACTCGAAGGCGCTAAAACTGGCTTGGAGCGCTCATTTCAAATCCCGCGCTCCAAATGTCCGTTTTCTATTCCGAACCGGATGTTGGCGGGCTGCCAAACTCCAATGGTGCCATTAACTGTGCCAAGGATCCCCGCGAGATTCACGACAACGGAGCTCCCTGGAGTTGGTGGTGGCGGGATCTCATGGTATTAAAGAGAAGAGTCTGGGTGTCCGGTTTAGTTTTTCGACTCTCATTGGTTCCCCGGGGAAGATGGTAAGCCAACCTACTCCCGCCCACATACCTTGCGAGATATGGGAAGTCTTTCCCTTCAAACGAAACTCTCCCGAGCGCGATTTGCTCCTTTACTCTTTGATTCTCCATCTCGAGTCACTGCACAAGTGCCCACGTGTGCGGGGTGTCGGAACTGGCGGGAAGGATATCTCTCACTTCCGAGAGGTATTTCTTCATCACCTTCGTCGGGGACATATCCCAGCAACCATACCCGCGAGGTGTGCGAATGGCGTCAAGAATCTCACCGAATTGATCGTGAGGATGGACGCGTACCCTGTAGCCCATGGGGGCTTCAGCGATGTCTGGAAATGCCAGCTGCAACACGAGCACGGGCAGCGTAAGCCACTTCTGGTGTGTTCTCCTGGTATAGAATCGTTTCAGCACTGGTGATACCTGTCATAGGTGGCTGTCAAGGCCGTTCGACCCGTGACTGCGAATGATGAGGAATCCCGGGTCAAGCGAAAGGTGGTTCAGACTGACACGTTACCATGATTTCCTTGCTGATACCCCCCTTTCCAGGCGGTTCAACAGGAATTTAGTGTATGGGTTCGACTCAGGCACCGGAATATTTTACCCCTGTACGGCATTACGGACGGATTTGGATCATTTCCTGCTTTCGTCTGCCCGTGGGCAGGAAACGGGACGCTGTCCGAATATTTAGAGAAATTTGAAAGACAGCTCGATCTGAAGAAACGAATGAGACTGGTACGTTGTTACAACCCTGCCCATCTTGCATTGTACATATCAATCCACAGCTTCATGACATTGCAACTGGCCTGTGTTATCGTGTGTACTCTTTCCTCTCATTTAGCCCACTGAACTTCATTAACTGATGTAGTGCATTCCCAACACGTAGTCCATGGTGATCTCAGCGGCGTACGTCACCTGTAATTGAATTTAACTCCAGCAAAGGGCCTCATTTGTTGGGTGATTCAGTCGAATGTCTTGGTTAGCAATAACGGACGGGCACAACTCTCTGATTTTGGACTGTCGACTCTACTCGGACAAGTATCGGATACGAGTGTGGCTGGCATTTCTTTTCCGGGAAACATTCGATGGGCAGCTCCGGAGCTGTTCGGCGAGGTTGAAGATGGAATGTCACAATCGGGGAGCCGACGTGCGGACATTTATTCGTTTGGCAGCCTCATGTTACAGGTTGGTTGCTTGTGATTGTTTCACTCCAGCGTAGCTGACATTTTGTACAGATTTTGACTGGCAAACTCCCATTCCATGGAATTCACAGGATCTCCCAGATCGTGATCATGATTTCGCGTGGCGAAAAGCCATCGCGAGAGCGTAGCTGGGATGGCAAGGCTATACCTGATACGCTGTGGCAATTCGTAGAGGCATGCTGGTCGAAACCAATTGAGCGACCATCTTGCAATCAAATTATTGCATTTCTCGAGCGACAGTTGGCGAGACTATGAAGGCCAAGGGGTAGCGTGCTGCAGGCTACTATTTATTTGCTCCGTGAAGCTGGTAGGATCACAGTAAGGTACTCGAATATGGTGCCTACAAAGAGATATTCGGTGTCGTTGAACGCCCTGAGCCCCAATGACGCGTGCGCACTTGCATGAGCACGGAGCTAAGCTTAGGCATTAGGTTAGGTTAGATTGGGTTGGGTGGTTATGCATTATGTATCATACGCATCTGTAAGTATAGTTGGGAACGGAATTCCATGGTACGAGTATGACGATCAGATTGATCTGGTCAGTCGCAGCGCCTTTACTACTAGCCCTTCAAGTGTGTACCTTTGCCATTTTGGGTTGTCTCTGATAGTGACCTCTTTAGCGCCGTCGAACATTACTTGGAGGGCAGCCATAAAGAACGTCATTGGTGGCCTACCAGAAGCCAACTGGCAGGCGCCTCGGAAACTACCGTACAAGCCAGAAACAACAACACAACAAAGTGCACAGCATGGCAACATCGTTCTGTGAGGAAAGGTGACCTTTGTATTATTTATGTAATATCCAGCCGCTTACCTGGTCCCACAGCTCGGTCGTGAAATAGGTCTTCTCCATGTCCTTCTAAGTTACCCCTACGCGTCCTTGGCCTGTAGATAGACCATCATGCTGGAGCCCTGCTATATCTGCCACCAGCCAGTCAAGATTCACGAGTATAACCGCCATCTTCGCTCGCATTCGTCAGATGCCTTTCGCGCCCAAGCCCTTCGTGATATTGGCATACGTTCTCAGCCGGATGCCACTCTCCCCGCCTATAGCTACGACACAATAGCTTACGATCATTACGGTACCGTATTTCCTGCATCTTCTACACCGCCACACTTGCGAGCTCGTACCCGCCAGAGCACGACTCTCCTTTGCATGGGCTAGTGCCGATAACAGCAAACGACTATCTTCACGACACAGAGGATTTTCCTCTGCGGCTCGACCCTGTTGACGACACTCGAAGGACAGATGCTACCTCGACTCGCGATGCCCGACAGGAGACACGGGAGAGGTCATCAACTCAACTAGATGCTTTTCAACTGTGGTTCAGGAGCTCCGGGTGTAACTATATTCCATACACCACGATAGATGGGCAAAAGGACAGTTCAGATTCAGAGATAAATTCAATCACTCGTACTGCTCAAGTCCTACGGGGTACAACCAAGGAGGAAGTCGTCAAGATCGTGAATGATTTTCTTGGGTTTTCGGGCAGTCAAAAGGAAGCTTGTATAGAGTTGGTCCGAAAGGTCCCCATTTTTCCGGTAGGGCAATGTATGGTCGGTCGTTTGCTTGTCTCACTTCCCGTGTAGGGTCTAGTTGCTTATACCTACACGCATTTGATCATGTGTCCTCGTCGTGGATGGTTTTCTAGTAGTGATTGGTCCGATCGAGTATCCGATCTGCAGCGGTTGGTAGAACGCTGGAGGCGAGATGGTGACATAGAGTGCATTCTGTCGTGCGACACAGTAAAGAAGAGGCTGCTCGACTTGCTTTGTAAAGTCTGTGGTCTCCTGTTTTGCTATCCAACCTCGGCTAATGGCCTTTAGACAAAAGTCGGGTCTGAAGACCACAAATGCAATCCGGCACTGTTGAAGGGAGCGACGGTGCTAGATTGTGATATTCACAACTTGGCAGCCTTGGCAGTGTTATGCATCATTGGACCACAGAAGAATTGTATTTTAAATCAACATGGAGGTCAGGCCGAAAAGCTCGTTGAGCTTTTCCATGATGTAAGTCGACGTGATAAATTCAAAGTGGTCAGTGCGAGATACTGAAAGAATGTAGTTGCTTGAAGCCGACGTTGAATCCGAGGAGTGGTATCGAAGGTATTTCTTTGACGCCATCATCCTGTTCTCAAAGGAATCCGGACGCTGTCCCCGTGCGGTCTATCTTACTGAGGGTACAATTCATGGTCTCGTACAAATGACTGGGGGAGGATTTGGTTGTGTTTTCAAAGGCATGATTGGCTCTCGTCTAGTTGCTGTGAAGGTCATAAAGCGAGGCGGCGCGAATCTGTCGGAGTACAACAAGGTGACGATACAGTCGGACCCGTGCATCAACGCCCTCTGACCTCCCTCAGTTATTATCCAAGGAAGCTGTTGTCTGGTGGCATCTACGTAATCCCAACTGCTTACCGTTATATGGTGTGTACAATGTGTCCGCCGAGGGACCTGATATCAGTGTTGCACTCGTCTCTCCTTGGATGGAACAAGGAACATTATCAAAGTATCTCGAACGAAACCCCAAGGCGAATCGAACAAGGCTGGTGAGTACCGGTTTCCTTGTCGGAACGATCATCTTACACACCGAAAGATGTTGGACGTAGTCAGGGGTCTGGATTACCTCCATTCGATGGAACCACATGTCGCTCATCGTGATATCAAACCCGTATGTTTGACATCTCTTCCCCCGACAAAGTTTTTGCTTTACTCCAGTCTGCAGGACAACATTCTGATCACAAGGAAAGGGCGGGCGTGCCTCGCAGATTTTGGGCTTATATCAGCCTTCGACACAGATGATCACTTTCGAACCGCGACAGATCAGATCGTGATGGGTGGCACATGTAATTACATGGCCCCGGAAATATTCGACGCGAAAGGCGGAGAAGCGAAACGCGAAGTGAACAAGCGAGCATGTGACATGTATGCGCTGGGATGTACTGTTTATGCGGTCTGTAGACGGTTCTCATTGTCCAGACGATCTCTCAATGAGTATTTGTAGGCTTATACGGGTAGACCCCCATTCCATGGGATGAATGCTTTACAGGTGTATATCAGGGTCACGCAAAACCGACGACCCGACTTTCCAGAGGGAAGGATGTCTCCCGACATGTGGAGTTTTGTCCAGAACCTGTGGGGTCCAGATCCATCGAAACGCCTGACGGCCCAGGCGGCTCTCGGCTGGATGAAGGAGAAGGCTTACCAGGAAGGTGTGGACTCGAGTCCGGCGCCATTCGAAGACGAATGGCGTTGGAGGAGACCCCGTGATGACAAATGTCTATGGTCTGTATCCATTTGAAATACAATTGCAGCTGATGGAGACGGGATGGCTGGAGTGATGTGCAAGATGCCCTCCCGGTGGAACGGTGAGTTGGATAAAGTGTGACTGATGCGCTCTAACAGCCTGACAATTGTCAACTTCACAATGCTGCGCTGGCCCGGGAAAGACTAGGGCGGGGCAGGACCAATGTCACACGGACAAGCACGTCGATCCAGTGGGTAATTATATCCAAGGCCACATGAACGCATGACCGATGATCTGACACCGGGTTTAACGAGTTCTCCTAAAGGCACACAACTAATGGATTGAAGAATCAAAGAAATGCGAGTGTCTAGTGCCATAATCCTACTATGGTCTACTACCCCTGGAAAGTACACCATCGGTGGTCTGAGAGGCCTCTGCTCCCGATCGTCCCCAGATCAGACACCATGCCTAGAAGGTATTTACCCAACCGAAACATGCTCCCATACCCCCCATCCCGTCAAGACATCATCCTGGATAGACTGTGGCGCATTCATGTTATTGTTCCTCCCCAGCG
>JBBPKE010000316.1:9792-23885 GCA_038089095.1 Tylopilus orsonianus | reverse complement strand
TGCTTCGAACCTGTAAAGTATTCTTGTACCGTATGGCGTGCCCGCGGACTTTAGTAGCTTGATGGCATTGCCAATGATATGCGTTACGCAAGGGTTGTAGATTTCGACCAATCCAGCTCATCTCATCGGATGGACCCGTCTTCAGTATTTGGAAAACACTGTCACCATCCATTCTCGCCACAGAGGCGGTCACGGTGTGGCCGTGGAGTATTCCATGATGTAGACACGTTGCGTACGATGATGGTAGCGCTGCCACTAAGCAGCACGCCAAATGGAAAGGTCTGATGATCATTGTCCCTGCCAGTGGTAAGAGCCTGAGCCGGGGTCCTCTCTTGCTTAGTCATCTTGACCAATCTCGAGTGTCGAGTCAGCAAAAAGACGGCTCATTCAATCTCCAGTTCCACCTCCTCAGACGCCCTTGATCATGGTTTCGACGCACCCTAGCCATGAAGGTTCACAAGAGCCAGCTCCAATAACGCCAGGAGGGTCGTATTCGATACAAGTGAGTCCACACTTTTTTTTTTTTTTTCACACCCCCCAAGCCACGCAAGCCATACCCCAGTGACTGGTTGCTGACTCATCACGATCATGGGCACCCTCTTAGATGGTCACAGTCGGATGTAAGATTTACATTCGTAGACCAGTCCCAGAAGGCGGCGAAGAAGAACGTCTGGCAGAAATCCTCTCTATCCGCGACAAGCCCGTTAACGCGTACATCGCCGCTGCTGCGGCTGGGCGGCGCGCAACGCGGGGCAGCGTCAAGGAAGAAGAACCTGAACACAAACTCGAGGATAAATGGGAATACTTTGTCCACTGGGATCAGTTCAACAAGCGATTGGACGAATGGGTCACCGGCTCGCGACTCGTCCTCAGTCGAGATTTGGAATGGCCCCGCCCGAAGCCACCCCCGGGCAAGAAAGGCGGCCCAGGGTCGCAAAAAGCCCCGGGCAAAGTTCCTCGCTCGCAATCGCTTCTCAAAAAAGCAACTGCCAATGCGGCTGCTGCCGCTTCTCCAACGCCCGCTTCGACGCCCGGACCAGGCACGGGACATATTGGGCATTCTTCGCCATCGCCTGCGCCGTCGCTCAAGCGCAAGGGCCTTCACGAAGAGCAAGAGGAGGAAGAGGAGGAGGAACCCGAAGATGAAGACCTTGATGCCGAAGGTGAGATGGACGTCGACGCCGAAGGTGAAGCCGAAAGCGACACCTTTGAGCTCAGCGTCAACGGCACCCCACCTGAACCCCCCCCACCCGTCTCTGCATTCAGCAAGGAGCAAGAGATTGAGAAACTTCGAACCTCTGGCTCCATGACACAATCCATATCAGAGGTCGCACGCGTGAAAAACCTCAATCGGCTCCAGATCGGTAAACACGAAGTGGACGCGTGGTACTTTAGCCCGTACCCAAAGGAGTACGCCCACCTGCCAGTGCTATACATTTGTGAATTCTGCCTCTCTTATTTCCCATCTCCGATGATGTTGTCCCGGCATCGTCGCCGGTGTACGTTGCTTCATCCCCCGGGTAACGAAATATACCGACATGAGGACATCTCCTTTTTCGAACTGGACGGCAAACGCCAATTGACATGGTGCAGGAACCTCAGTCTGTTATCAAAATGCTTTCTGGACCAGTAAGTGCCATGTCCGCGGCGCCGACATTTAATCTTTTGATGCTCAACCGAATTAACAGTAAAACTTTGTACTACGATGTAACCCCCTTCATGTATTATGTCATGGTGAGTAACAATGTTGCGGTCTAATCCCCTCTACGACCTTTAATCACCGACTGTGTTTTCATAGACCCAGCGGGATTCCACTGGCTGTCATCTCATCGGCTATTTTTCCAAAGAAAAAGAATCCGCAGAGAACTACAACGTTGCCTGCATATTGACGCTTCCGCAACATCAACGTTATGGCTATGGTAAATTGATCATCGAATTCTCGTACGAGCTCAGCAAGAAGGAAGGGAAGCTGGGGAGCCCTGAAAAGCCACTCAGTGATCTCGGTCTCCTCTCGTACAGAGCTTACTGGGCCGAGGTCATCGTGGAGCTTCTACTCAACGCAACGGATGAGCTTAGCATCGATGATATCGCGCAGAAGACGTCCATCACACACGCGGATATCATGAATACGTGAGTGAACGCCCTTCTATCCCCCCCCTATCATGCAATCGGAACCCGACGCCTTCGAATCTAGATGCACCACATTACAGCTGTTCAGACACTGGAAAGGCCAACACATCATATGCCTGTCAGATGCGGTGCTTGAGAAGCACGAGAAAACGCGCAGCAAACGTAGACGTCGGATACACCCCGAACACCTCATTTGGAAGCCTCCCGTTTTCACTCGGGATCAGCTGCGGTTTTATTGACAGATAAGAGTTTGCGTACTTTTTTTTTTTTAGAAAAAAATCTTATTTTATCCCTTTGGATTCTTTCGATTTTTGCCGTTCGTCTGACGATACCTGCGTGTCATCGTTGTAGCTCTAGCATGTCCTGTTTGACATCCATCACGGCGTATGCTGTTATACCATTGTAATGTCGAGACTACCGTCTGCGTCACATCGTTTACCCTTTTTCCCAAGTTGGAAAGAAAATCTGAAAATTAGTCAAGCATGACTTGGTCCATCCTCCCGTGTGCCTTGTACACGCCTCCTCAACACGATACCCTCCTCGATGACCTCCCTGTCATCACCCTCGGTGAACATATGGAATGGCATGCGCGGGGTAAGTGGAGACGGCGGCATCGACACCGCGGGTGAAAACACTCCCTCGCCTGCCAGGCGTAAATCTTCATCTCCCGCGAAGTAGTATGGTTGTGGTGACGCATCGGAGCCTTCCTGATCAGCCGAAGGCGTCCGCGTCTGTGTCAGTGTCTGAGTTTGAGCTTGTGCATGTTCGTGGAGGGTCGACACAGCGACGGACATGCCCACGGCCGTCTCGGACGCACAGCCGCGTCCATTTCCCTTTTCGTCCGTCGGCCTCCCCAAGTCCTCGGACGCGAGGCGTTCGGATGCACGTGCCGGAGCGCTAATGGCGTGCGACAATGAGGCAGACGTGGACGGACATGAACACGACCTCGGTGCACCTGCGGGCATTTGTACTGCGACCACCATGGCGATCTGGCGCTCGTCGGGGGCCGTGGTGTTGGCGTTGCTCGCAGAGGCCCTGACGTCGTCCACGACACCGAGGGTGCGCACGATCACGTACGAGGTCACGTCCTTTGTGGTTCAATGAGCGGCATGTTGATTGATGCGATGATGGGCGTGTGTGTGCGCCAATTAACCGGATAGAGCAAAAAGGCGTCAGTGAACCGGCAGGAAGCCAGGGGAACAAGGAAAAAAAAAAAAAGGATGACACGGCATGAACACGACAACGCTACGGTACGACACATCAGGCGGAATGAAGAGAAACCTTGAAAAGTGGAGATACAAAGGTCCGGACAGACCTGAAAGGAAGGAAGAGCGGAGCCTCGGAACGAGTGGCCGTAACGGCGAAAAAAACACAAGATAATTTCATGAGATAACATCAAGTAAAGGTGACATCAGATTCACTCAACGACATCCATTTCGCGATTCACAAAGAACCCCGGAAAAAAATTATTCGTTCGGACTTTGCTCGTTACGAAAGAAGGGGGATGATGAAATGAGGGGGAGCACGTACGAGAAGCGTCAGGAGGACAACGGGGAGGACGAGGATGACCGCCAAGATCCGGAAGGTCGACGCCACGCGACCCACCAAAGAACCAGGCTGATAGTACCACAAGTAAGCCACGTATGCGTCCCAGAGCCGGTGAGGCCATGTCAAAACGACATGCCACCCTACTAGAATGGCGGAAGACGACGAATCTGAAGACAGTGCGTCCAGAGACGGCGAAGGTGGCGAGGCCGTCCACGGATTCATGATGGCACAAACCAAGGCGTGATTGCTGTAATCGCTGGTTCGGATTAGGTACTTGGGGTGGTTCGGGTTTGGGAAATTCTGTCCGGCAGTGCCCACACCTTCGCCTCTTGGTTAGACTCTTGTCACTCGTCAATTACGACAAGGCGTGGTGGAGAAAGGTCGGACGCGGGACAGGTCTGAGAAGTAACAAAACGGCGCCGTAAGCTGTTTGAGCCAATGGCAACGGTGACGGCGAGTGTTTTTTGGGCCAAGACACGAGTTGTGAGAGCTCAGCTGAGCGATGAGGAAACGAGAAGAGAATCACCGACAAGTTCGAGACAGGGCGCGTGATAGTATGAGACAGGTTCAGGGCGGCCTGGCACGTGCCAACCGTCCTCTCCAAAATAAAATTCAGTAAATATACTCAAAGTTAACTTGGCACCGCAACGCCACAAGAAGCAAATCTCTACGAATGCATTTGAATTCCGATAGCGCGAAATAGTACAAAGATGGGGAGGCTACATAATGTCTTCCGGCAGCAAGTTAGGGGAAGTCCATTGGTGTACAGATAACTACGAGATCCTAGGTTGAGCAACAACAACAAACGAAACAGGAGAATTACGGCAGTGAGAACGCAAGCAGACCATGCTGCTGATAGCAATAGCGAACAAAAGCAGATACACAGACAGCAACCGAAACCAAGCTAAGGGAACATAACACTGGAGGGGAATACGACGCCGTCGGGTCGGACCATGACGATCGGACGACGTTTGGTAACCTGGTTTTCTGGGGGTAAACACCCGAGGACCTCGGTGCACCTCACCTCTACATATGGTGAGGGCTCGGACCCAAAGAAAATGTGAATGGGCTCCGCCTTGTTAAAATTTTCGCCGTAGACGGTCAGCATCTTGTTGATGTGGGGGCTCGGCTTCGCCAAGACACCGCGAGACTGTGCGCAATTTGTCTTGGGTGCCTCCGCAGCACGGTCGGGAGGGAGGTATTTCACGACAGCAGGGAATGGCGTGACCGGTTTTGAAGGGATGGGGAAAGACCCAATCTGCGGTGCATTCTGGTTGTCGAACAGGACAGGTGGCACATAAAAATTGTACCGCACTTGGTCTAAGAATAATCCCGTCAATATGGAAAAAGCAATGCAGCCGGATAAATAGAACATTACCTGTGCCAACAATTGTCCAGACACTTGTTTCACCAATATCAACTTGCCACAGCGCCCCGGATGATGCGCCCGAGTCGCTTGAGGAGCCACGACGACCGGATGAAGCAGAGCCTGCCGATGTAGGACGTCTCCGTCCCTTGGGGCCTGGATTCTTGGTGATACCACCAGCACTCGACGTCGAGCGCTTACCCTTCTTGACCCGGCCACCGTCATTGGAGTAATCATTGGACGACGACGGCGAAGCAGGCTCGCTGTTGACTGTGCCGTTGGATTGTCCAAAGTAGTCAGCACCATTCGACATCGAGGCTGGTGTCGAGACAACCGGAGATCCTGGGAGAATTGGTGATGTCGATCCAAGGCCTTGGGGGATATTCCATTGCCGACCTTCGATCGGTCGGTAGGTATTGACTTTCTCACCCATACAGGACAAGAAGGCGCCAGTCTGACCAGGTGTGCCAGGCTCTGGCATACCCTTGGTGGAGTCGTACACTTCAAAGGCAATCTTGTGCAACTGGGACACGGGATCACCACAAACCTCGCCAGGGGCACAGTAGTGTTCTGCCACGCCTTTTGCGCCTTCCTGGAGGCCCCCACCAACGACGGTTGTTTGGTGGTCTACTTTACGGATGATAAGGACAGGTGAGACAACGCCAGAAACAAGGCACTGCAGCACCACGGTCTGGTTGTAGTAGATCGGGATCTGTGAGCCATTGTTTGTGAAAGGAATTGCGTTAGGGGGAGGAGACGGGTAATCAGGTTGAGGTGGCGGTGGCGGAGGGGCATCGATACCCCCAGAAGGCTTGTTCACGTCAACGATGTACATAACGAACGGATCCCAACTTGCAGTGCGGGCAATGAAGGATGGCGTACTTGATCTCGCACGGCTGTCAATTCCCATAAGCGGTGCACCATCGGATCCCTTAAAGGACGATCCGGAGCCGGAAACGCAAAGGTATTTTGTAGACACAGTCTGGGAGCGCAACCGGTGGAACAACGAAATAGTCGACCCGTGATTGATGCAAACTGACAGTAACCAATTGAATTAAGTAACTTGCCATGAATGGTTTATTAACATTTAACGTACGCTCGAGGTTCTTTGCACTTTGCCTCTTTTTGCTTGGCTTGCTGATAACCTTGATGGGCCGGGAAGGAAAGGTCCCAATGACACGCTCAGGCTCGTCGTCAGATGAAGGCGCCACGATCTTGACTAGCGCCTCGACCTTTTTCTTCTTCTCATCGACGTCCGAAATGAAAAGCTGCTTGCCAACGCAGCGACCAATATAAGTGGTGCCCGTGGGGGCGTCATTTACGTCAAAAATCTTTCCGGAGGCAGAAGTCCATTCAATTGTGCCCTCTTGCGGAACGGGTTCACCAGAGATGCAAACTGTGACACGTGGCGGACAAAGCTTCGGTTCCTCCCCGCGGCGCACAACGTCTGTCCACCACGAGTTTCCAATCATGATCGCCGTGGGCGGCGGACAGAGAAAACGCTTCTCAGTCCCGTATGATTTTTGCGCGACTTTGGAGGACATCACAATGACAGTCCTTTCGCCAAAGGCAAGGCGGTTCGGAGCCCGCACGTACTGGTCTAGGTAGGGGCTGTAGAGGGCAGACCTAAGTATGGGTAATTCGCTTTAATAGAAAACAAGTCTCACCGGATAAAGGTTTGCAAGTCGTTCGACGAGCCCATACCTGGGACGTGGCGCAAACCAGGGAACCCGGTTGCGATGCCGGGCATCAACGACAAATCCGCATGGGGATTAGGACCCAGATACTGAGGCATGTCATCGTACCCCGGCATACCCTGGATACAATGGGTAGCTTGGGGAGCAACGCCTGCTCGGAACATGTCAGGACTGTGGGCCATATGAGGGGGAGCGGAACTTGGAGGAAGAGAGCTGTGCGGAAAGTGAGAGTCGGGCTGAAAGCGACCCATGCGATCGTGGAACGGCTGGAGAGTGGAAGGCGGGTAACCATTGCTCATACCATAATCATCGGGGAAATCGGAGTGGTAGCCAGTCCCGCCGACGTTGGAAATCCGTCGCTCGGGGAGGAGGTCAGTGTAATGGTCGGAAAAGCCCTTTTGATGGCCACCGAGAGGAAAGACGGGGGAGTGCTGTATGCCGGTCATGGGGTCGCTTGGGGTGAGCGGGGAGACCTTGCCCGAGCTGCCGCTGTAGGAGGAGGGTACGCTGCTCATCATGTCGTACGAGCTGCCGTTAGAGTGAGCAAAGGCCGGGACGGGGTCTGAAAACGAGCCACGGGGGTAGGCGGCGTCCTGAGCGACGGTGTAAGAGGGTCCGAGAGAGGAGGACGAGGAGGAGTTGGTGCGGTAGCGGGAGAAGGAGCCGGGATTGTTGCTGAAGACATCGTAGGGAGGATGGTCAGGCACGTCCATAGGTTCTGGTTGATCGAAGTTTTGAGGGGGGATCGACTGGGAGAGATGGTGGTGAGAAGGCGAAGCGGTGTCTACGGACTGGAGAGAAGAGAAGGTCTGATCGAGATCCGCAGTGTAGAGGCCGTGCGAGGGCTGGTGTACGGTTGCAGCCCCAAAGTCCATTGTAAGAGGGGGGGGGAGGGGGAGAAGGGGAAGGAGAGAGTGGGGGGGGAGATGGTGATGGTGGTGGTGGTGGTGGTAGTAAGAGGACAAAGATGATACTTGAAGTTGTTTGCGCGAATGGGCGATGTCCAGCAAATGGGTGATCGGGCGTCGGGAGTTGCCGCTGTCACATCACGGAACGACCAAATTCAGCGACCAGGTTGAGCAAAAGGAAATGAACGGATCCGTACCAGTTCACTTGGCCGTCGACAGCGACTAGAACAACCTCGTTCCGTATATCAGTGCTGTAATATTGCGCTGTTCCTAACCCAAATTTACGATCAGCATGCGGCTGTCTCAGCCACGAGCCACTGACCCGTCTTCCAAGACAGCGAACACAACTGGCACCGCGAGGACCTCTATGAATCCGTGCTAAATGGGGCCGCGGGGCTACTGCCTTGCGGTGATGACACTTTTCGCTGCTACGTGGACAAGACCCGTAATCAGCAAGATGGCGTGCTTGCAACAGACGGGGGAGATCGGTGGAGGTACGCGCGGATATGGGAACACACCATATTCCTCCACACCTCCACCGCTTTTATATATTTGCGGATTTGCGCAGAATTCTAATTGCGTCTGGGCAACCGTAAGACCCAGATCGCGAACACCGCGGCAGGCGCTGATTTCATGAAAAATAAAAAATAAAAAGGCCCCGTTTCTTTGCTATCAAAACCCATCCTTACTTGTGTCTCGGCAAGCTCACAAAGATCTACCGCGAGTGCTCAAATGCGATCTCTCTCTTGCCTTTCTCGTCATACCCTGCTTTCCTTGGCCTATCGGTGCTCGGTATATTTCCAGGCGAACCGCTCCGTATTTTGGTTCTCTTCTTCCGATTGGCCCTTATCAATCTACCTTGTGGCATTAACTCTGCGCGGTCGCACACTCGGCGGAATTAATTGCGTTTTTGAGCACATTACCCTCTTTGGATCTTTGTTATTTTCGACGTTTTCGGTCTTTCCCGTCAGTGAGGCACAATGTCCTGTTCGATCACGGGAGGACCATATTCATTCTGGGTTACCGTTTGATAGACGCCTTGCCATCTCTCCCTCCCAGTCCGCCCAATGCTCAATAGTTTTAGCGGAACTCGCACTGCCTACTCCCCCTTCATTATTATGGCTGGCCTCGTACGTACAGTCCATCCGGAGAAACGTACATCTCCCGGCTGTGCCCTGTGCGGTTCACGATACTTTAACAACGCCTGCCTTCTTCATATCTGTGATCTCTGAAACGTCGTACAGCATCTTGCGCCAGGCATGTGCCAACACCCCCCATTTGCAGCCTTAACGGGATAATCTAGCAGAGAATTTCGGTTATACCCGATCACAACCTCCTGACGGCATCTGTTAAGTATTATGCCATATGGTTCCCCTCACTCCGCCACCGGCATCCGTTCCGCTTGTTGCGATCGCGCGGACTTTGGACCATCATGGAGACTGATCTAATCACTGCAGGCCCTGCAGGCCCTACGGCCCCCATCTGTCCCTTTTTCATGTTCTCGGTTGCAAAGAGTGACCAGATTACAAACAGAACCCATCGGTGCTCTAATTGTGTTTGGCTGTCAAGCGACCGGGTGGCATCTACTGGCAGACAGCAAGAAGGCCATCCTGTTTGGAAGGAGCTAGCCTATTATCTTTTTCCCTGGGGGGGGGGGGAGAGACTCGAGTTTGATTGCGGAATGGTGCCGCAATGCGTGTATGTCTCACTCCCTTTTTTTTTAATTTTATTTTATGAATATTATTTTGTATTTCTCTCCTGCCTTTTCCGCCATTCCTGCCATCTCGAGATGAGCACATACATGCCCCTTGGGTGAGGTCGCAGGATCGTTGTGCGTCGTTACCACGAGTTTATCTCAGATGCCAACCGGTGAGAGAGAAACGTGTTACATACATTGGAAATCATTGCTCGTGCGTCGATCGAGTATACGATTTAATCTCGGAAAGTTTCCTGTGATGGCGGTTAACTCTCAAATCCCTTGATTATTTGCTTCCGTGGAGCTTGTCATGCCTCACCCCTCGTACGTACTCGGGTTCCGCCAGGGGTCCAAGCTAGCCCCAGCATCGTCCATGGAGGCCGATTGAGGTTTCGGCTTGAGGGAAAAGAAATTAACAGCCTTCGGAAGACGGCCCTTGTAACCACCTTGACGAAAACTTGTAGACTTGTCTACAAGTCGCCCAGCGGCACTGAGTACTCAACGTTCGATAGAAAACATCAACAGTATTATTAGCAAGCGGGCATGCCATCTAAAAACGGCAGCGAGTCGATGGTGACAAACTAAAGATAATGGTATCAACAACGCATCGCACGGGTCTATTTTTCATCCGAGATCAAGTCCGTGCAACCCTTCAGAAAGTGCAGGAAAATATTGCCTCGATGAAGTGTCTTCGTCGCTACCGTGTTCTTTACGTTTCCGAAGAAAAATCTGGCCATCGGGACGGACTGTTGCGCAGCCTAATCTGCACTGCCCCTTCTGTGACGATAAATTGCATCACGGCGGCAAGGGACCCGTCAGGAACATGCAAAAGAGGGTCGCCTCGGAGCCCGCGCACAGAAGCAGGGGATGAAGGCCAGGACGCTAACCTTCCAGAGCTTGAACGATGACGACAGAGATGAGGTGATTGCACGACAAACCCCGGTAGCGTACGTCGATTGACACGGTGCGTGGTACCTGGAAGACAACGTTGAAAGTCAGCCCAAGGACAACGGCATGGCTGGCGCAAAGGCGCACCAAGTCAGGTCAGAGGCGTCCGCGTTTGGACAGGAACGATAGCAGTCCAGATGTGGACGGGGGCCGGCGGGGCGAGCTGATGGATCAATGGGGATGATCTCTGAGAGATCGAAGGCGCGCCCGGCGGGTGAGGCTAGTGAGGAACAAAACTCAGGATGTTGGATTGCTGTATTAAGCGACGCAATGTAGCCGAGTTGCGCGGTGGAGTCACATCGTCATGGGCCGCCCACAAAGGGCTAGTCAGGACGGGTACGGATGGCTCGAGAGTCCGCAGAACACGGTGGCTGCAAACATGCAGGAATGGTGTGTCGATAGCGTACAGAGACGTGATGCTTACGGTGAATGGGCCAGATCAGACGGAGGACAGATTTGGTCAGCAGAGACAGGGCGTGAGAGCATCAATCATGTCTTAAGCGAGAGAAGACGCACCTTCTGGGGAGGAGGACAAGGCCATCAGCGAGCTCAAGGGCCACAAGGCTGATGGTTCATTGATGGGTAGTTAATATGAACCTTTTGCATTACCTTGGAGATACAATAGAGATCATGCCGAGACTCTGCGTCGGCGGTGTTCAACGTGTCGATGAACGCTAAAATATTTGAAACACCCAGCCCAACGGCTGTCTTGTGCGATCACAACGGAGGCTGCTTGGCCGTCCAGGGCGCGAGATGTGGTTGTGGACGGTCGCATGGTGCTAGTTCGGCTTGCGGGCGACTAAAAATGGGAGTGTCAATCTGCACTACAGTGGCGGTCGCCAGCGCAGTCAGGGCCTGGCACGGCTCACCGACAACCATCTGCACAGACACACCCGCTCACCGCTCAGCCCCGCTCAAGCACTGAGTAGCAGCGGGTTGACTTGATTGTTCGTTTTCCTCTCCTGTACATTCGATTGTACCTCATCGGCCAGCCGCCCACTCTCTGCAGTGGCCTTCCTCTCAGGGCTGCTCGCCAAGTTCGAACTGGATTCAGAACACCATGTCAGCAGCCGCATATCAACTGGAAACCCCCCGTCCTCGCCCTCCCCCTCCCCCACTCCGCCGTCCTTCCCCCAGGGCCTCCATCCACATCAACACTACTAGTAACCAGACACTCCTTTATGACCTTCCTTCCTCGCCTCCCATCACATCACCGCCAACCAGCCCCATTCTTTCCAAAGGTGGCCCAGCATCGCCATCGTCACCCTCCTTCCCCGGTGGCAGAGCTAGGGGCCGCAGGGGAGTACGCACAGGTCCGACACCCCCGGCCCGCAACCGTTCCTCGACACCGCTCGGAGTATCCCAGAGCGATCTCGAGAAATTTACCGACTATTGCCGCTCATGGTACTCTATCCAGTTTTTTTTTTTCGTGCTATTCGCTCACGGTGTTCGATAGGTACTTTGACCAAGACGAAGCCGCCGGTCGCGTGATGACACAAACATTGGCTAATGTAGCACCGTCCCAACGTGCCCTGTACTCGCGCCTCCAGGCATCCGTTCGCTCCGCTTACCATGCAAGCATAAATGCAAGACGGCACGCGGAATTTCAGGCACATATCCGTGCTACGCAGCCAGGCGGTTCGCTCATGCCTCATTCCCGGGCGGACCCAGGCAGTCCTGTGGCAAGAAAAGAGCGTTTCGACCGTTTGGATAGATTTGTAAGGACCTGGTGTACGATGGGTATGCCAGGGACGAAACCATTCTTTGAGGCACTATGGGCTGCCATGCGGTTACAAACACTCCCAGAACAACTTGGGGGTGCAGGGGGCAATAGAGTTCAATGGGAACTCGATGATGCTGTGTTCAAGGAAGCTGCGTATGTCCCTCCTGCCTTCTATCTGGCCCTGCACACTGGCCTAATATTTGTCGCTTTTTCTCTCTCACGCAGTGGCAAAGACTTCATGCTCGAAGCAATCGATATCCTTAAAGGGGTTAGTGCATGTTTACATGATTATATTCACTAATTCCTGTCACTCCTTTAGGTTCTTGGCTTTGAGGAGGCCCCTTCCTCAGGTGGAAGTAGTCCCAGTTATTATTCCCATCCGCCATCGTCCTCCCGCAAACCAAATCCGTTCTCTCGTGTGCAAAAACCGTCGCCCATTTCCATGGTTACTCAGAGTAAACGTGTGCGAGCGTCGAGTGATCCATTCTTGGACATGCCCACCCTCTCACACTCTCTCCTGTCTGCGTCTTCTCCTTCCGACAACGGCTCGATACCTCCTCTACCGTCCGCCGCAGCAGATGGTGCTCCCCCCATTAGTCCGCGCGATCATGATACAGAAGAGGAACAGCAGTTGGCTCCTCTCCGCTCAGATATTCCAGCTGAGGAAGCAGATAACGAGCATCTGCGTGTCTGGACGATGCCAGATTTATCGAACCCTGAATATCTGTCATTGCTGACCGTTTTCCCTTCGTTTGTCACTCGGGGCTCGCCACCTCGTTTCCCAGTCTCCTCGCATCCTCGAGTAGTCGATATTGAGGAGGGCGAGGAGAGAGGGGAGGGAAAGGAGGTCCGCTACGGCACGGGTTCGATGTGGGTCAGCACCAAACAACGGAGTGATGGGCACAAGGGCGGCTGGTGGACGCGGTTCGTCCTATGGTGGCGAAGACTGTTTTGTTAAAGATACCCCCCCTCCCCATCCTGTGGAAGGATGCTTCAGCAGGCATACTGAACATATGTAACACTCTTTTGTTTATCACATGCACGTTGGATGGGCGGCACATTCCTTCAAATACGTTCATTTGTTGTTTGATATGGACATGGCATACAGCACAGACACTTTCATTTTCACGGACATGTTGGTTCAACGTTGACGTTAACCCTCAACTGTTGTGTCTGCATTGACGAATTCGACCATTGGCGGTCATACTGCGATGCTGGTGATACCAACCGGAACCGTTTCATTTCAAAATGCCGGCAATCCGGGACCGCGGGCTCGCTTGCCAGTCGGTCACCTGGCCGGTTACCGCACCCGGGCCACCAACGGAAAACAAAATAATTCCCGGCGCTCGCGAAAGCAGCGAGTCGGCTGCTGTCCAAAGCGTCTGATGTTCTACGCAGAATATCAGAATCAATGTACCTGCTATTTCCTCACTAGTCTGATTCGACCCCTTATTTTTCCCCCCGCTTTATTTTATTTTTTATATTCAATTTCTGAAAGTTGGCTTCAAAACCCTCACCATGTAGCACGCTTGTCTAATTTCAATTTCGATGCTGTCAATTTCCAGGATTCTGTGGATAACAAAAAAACTATGGTGGTGCTAGTGGCCGCGACGGCCAAGGTGGACCGGTTCGGGTAGTCGTCATGCCATGATCATTTCATAAAGGCAACTTGACATGATGGATGATTCGCATTTCATTTCATGTGGACGGTCTCATATTTTTTTTTTTATCGAAGCGGGGCGCTCGTGGGATGGCACCCGTGCTATGCTATGCGTTCGAGGCCCTTCGTACTGGGAGACGAGTAATACCTCCGATGATACAGAAACTTTGGGATATGTCGGATCCCGGGCACCCCCTTTACCGAAACATATGTTGGTGGCATGTCGGCGTTCGAGATAGCGGTCTCCACCGTGATCTGTCTTCCTTGGTACGTGCTTCTATCTCGCTATCTCAGTGGACACCTGGACTTCCGAAGAGCCGGGGGAAATTTCCTACGCTCGGGCACCCGTCCGTGTGTGTGTTCGAGACGTGTCGCATCTCCGCAGCCAATCCACGCTATGGATTAGACTTGAGCGTA
>JBBPKE010000315.1:0-23899 GCA_038089095.1 Tylopilus orsonianus | reverse complement strand
GACTTGAATGCAACGCCCAAAGACTCCAGTTTAGTCTTTGTGGCTTTCCAGCTGCAAAGTATAATTAGACTCCATTAGTCCTTGGTGGGCCTAGGCTTGCGCTGTATAGTGCGGCTGTCGGCTTCACACACCCGGTAGAAGTTAATGAAGAAGGAGAAGAAGAATGGGAAGTCAAAGCAGTGTTAAATGCTTGACTCAAAGGCCAAGGATTACAATTCCTCGTAAAATGGAAAGAGTACTCAGATGAAGAAAATACCTGGGAACCTCAAAAGAACTTGTCGCATGCCCAACAGGCTATCGATGAGTTTTACAGAAAGAACCCCAGTGCACCAAGGCGCCTAAGAATGATCAACGCGTCCTTTAAGGACTTAGGGTTTCAATCCTATGAAAACTTTATGGAATGCCCCCATAAAGAGGGAAGATTCAAGAATCATCTGGAATCTGATTTCTAGGAGGGGGGTAATGAAACGAAAGTCACATGATTAACACATGATCATGAGAAGGTTTCATATCATGTGATCACCAAGTCACATGATTAACGAACGACAAAACAACTAAGTCCTTGAGCTTGAGTCATCACTTGGAGTTAGTGTGGGCAATATGCCCATAAGGGGATAGACAGCCATGAGGCCACTTAATTACCGTGCTGTGCATGCTTCTCTTTTGATCGCTGCTAGTACGGCTTCTTATTTTAATTACTGTTCTTCCATCAGAACTTTCTGATGTCAGTTGCCATGCAACCTTTATCCTAATTAAACCTTGTTACAGAGCAGTATCAGTAAGTGACTGGTAGGGTACTCTCTGTTGTAGTATATAAAGACTTGAATGCAATGCCCAAAGACTCCAGTTTAGTCTTTGTGGCTTTCCAGCTGCAAAGTATAATTAGACTCTATTAGTCCTTGGTGGGCCTAGGCTTGCGCTGTATAGTGCAGCTGTCGGCTTCATTCTTCCTGACCTTTGTCATCCACTTTGACTGGATTAGGTGCTTGCACTGGTTGCCCTTCAAGGCATTCCTTATAAGGCTTAATGCAACTTATGTTCACAATCGGGTGAATGCGCATGGTAGCTGGTAATCAGAGTTGCACTGCGTTATCTCCGATGAGCTCAATGATCTCATATGGACCAATATATCGCTCTGTTAATTTACTTGATAAGCACTCCGAGCGCCTAAGATCTAGATGGGCTGTGGAGAGCCAAACTTTGTCTCCAATCATGAACTCTGTTGGCAATCTTCGGTTATGACCCCACGTGACCATTCTGTCACGTGCCTTCATCAGGTGGTCCTGAACACTAGCAAAGGTACCAGAAAAGTCCTTGGCAAATTCTTTGGCTGCTGGCGCCTTTGCCATTCCTGGTTCTATTCCCATCCTGGGGTAATATGAACATGTGACATCAAATGGCACATGTCCTGTAGTCGAATGAATCCTCAAGTTGTAGTTGAATTGAGCTAGGCTCAGCCATTTGCTCCAATCCTTCTGCTTCTCTGCTGTAAACAACCGAAGATACTGCTGGAAATCTCAGTTGACCCTTTCTGTTTGCCTGTCCATTTGCAGGTAATATGCTGTATTGAGCTTCAGCATGATCTGAAGCATCTTGCAAAGATCTTGCATAACCTGTGAAGTGAATTGGGGTCCTCGATCCGATATGATGGACTGTGAAAGACCATAATGCTTCCATATGTTATCTCAGTAAAGCTTTGCTGTTCTGAGAGCTGTGACTGTCTTGTTCATGGGAACAAAGACAACTTCTTTTGAGAATCAATCAACGATTACAAGAATGCTGTCAAAGCTATTACTAAGCGGCAGATCGGTGATGAAATCTGCACTGATCTCTTCTCATGGTGCGTGAGGGGCATCAAGGGGGTGAATCAACCCTCCTGGGGGAAAATCACATCCCGTGCATGTTCTAGACTATTAATGATGGCCAGCATCTCTTTGTCAGCAATGGGATAGTTGCATTGTTCTGGTGTCATTGAGCTTGATGCGAAAGCTACTGGATGCCATTTGTCATCTATTTGCTGACTAAAGATCACTCCTGTGGCAAAATCGGAAGCATCACATTCCACTTGGTAAGGGGTTTCCTCATCTGGATATGTAAGTACTGGTGCCATGGTAAATGACTTCTTCAGCATATCAAACGCTTCTTGCTCTTTTTTGGTTCAAACAAATGGTTTATCCTTTTTTGTTAGGTTGTTCAATGGCCTTGCCATAATGGCGAAGTTCTGGATGAAACAACAATAGAAGTTGGCCAGACCAAGGAAGCCTCTTACTTTCTTGACCATGGTAGGAACTGGCCAATCAAGCACTGCTTTCATCTTATCATCTGCCATATATATTCCTTCCAGAGTTACAATCTGTTAGAATCCTTAGTAAGTCACTTTATTAATAGTACTATAGCTACCTGTTAGAATCCTTAGTAAGTCACTGAAGAACAATGAAACTAACTACGATGTGATGTAGCTATGCTTAGGTAAGCTACCATGTACATATACGGAAATACTCCAACACAATCATTCCCAACATTTCAACTTTTCTCACAGAAAAGAAGCACTTCTTGGGTTTTACGAATAGATCATTTTCTTTTAATCTCCGTAGAACTTCTTTTATGACCCTGTCATGTTCCTCTTGGTTATCCAAAAATGTAAAGATAAGGAGATCATCCATGTAGACAATGCAGACCTGATGCATGTCATAGAAAATGTTGTTCATCATATTTTGAAAAGTGGCTGGGCTGTTACTTTGCCCAAAGAACATGACCAATGATTCAAAACTCCCATGATGTGTGGTGAACGCTGCTTTCCATTTGTCTCCTTTCTTCATTCGGATATTATTGTATCCCCATTGCAGATCCATCTTTGTGAACATTTTGGCTCCTTTGAGCTTATCAATGAGATCTGATATTAACGGAAGGGGATAACTATTCTTGACTGTCCAGTTGTTTAAGTACTGGTAGTCCTGTACCATTCTCTTTTTGCCATCCTTCTTAGGTATGAAGAAGACTGGTGAGGTCATTGGCAACTTGGATGGACGAATATAGCCCTTCCTCAATTGTTCATCAATAAAGTCATCAACTTCTTTCCTTTCTTTGGGTGACATGGAATAGAGTTTGGCTTTTCTGGGCACAAAGCCAGGTTTAAGATCAATCCTGTGATCCCAAGGTTTATGGACTGGCATCCTTTCAGAAGATTTCTTTGAAAAGATGTCATAGAACTCATGTAGGTACTGTTTTGGAATGAGCTCTTTGACTGTGGCTTCTCTTTTCTCAGGAGGTCTATCTAAGGCTTTAATCTTCTGATACACATGGGATGCGTTTTCTATTTCTTGATCAATCAACAATCTCATGAATACCATTCTATCTTTGAGAAGATAACAACTCCTCAGACATCTCCAGAGTTTTATGTCACCAGTTATCCAATTTATCTCCGGATTATGCTTTTCTAGCCATGTGAATCCTATGATGAATTGATTCTTTCCCAGGTCTGTTATTTCGGCTGAGATCTTCTCACAATATCCCTGATAATTCATGATTAATTCAGCAGTATGAGTGATATCTCCTGCTGAATTCTTGGTGCCATCAACGTTAAAGATGGGTATCGCCTTTTCTAAAGGTACCATCTTGATTCTGTTTTCTTTGGCCCACTTCTGATCAAGGAAGCTTCCATTTGCTCCACTGTCTAGGAGTGCTTGAACCTTCTTCATATTTCCCTTTTCGGTTAGGTTAGAGACCTGAACCTCTAGGTTTATCTCTTTTTGGTGGTTTATACTGTGTACTAGGATTCACTCTGGAAAATCCGAATCCATTCCATACTTTTTTTGTATTTTTGTTGTGATCAAATTAAGCCTGGATTCCCATCCAGCATGCTCATTGTAAGACATGGTCTCGGTTATGGAATTAAGTCCTGTGCTACCAAAAGCTCCTTCACCCCATTTGGTTTCTTCTAATGAGACCACTTCTGATAGTGGTGCAGTATTGATCTGCTTTATGATCAATTGAGCAATCCTATCTCCTACTACTATTGGTGTGAGATTTTAACCCAAGAGAATAGATACTTCTACTGACACTATTTTACCTCCTCTGCCCCCTTTCCTAATATGGGTATGTGGCGGAGACGCGATCATACAAACTATGCTACACGTTGATGGTGTAGTACTTAATTTTGTAGACCTATCAGAGGATATTTACTTGTTAGTTTTTAACAATTGGGAATTCTTCTTTTCCATGATTAAATATGCATACAAAGAGTTCTCCTCTATAGTCTGAATCAACTGCTCTGGCTCCTATTCCTATCATCTTTTTTGAGGCTAGACCACTTCTTGGTACTACTTTTCCATAGAACCCTTCTGGAATCTGGGCTTGGATATGTGTGTTCACAAGTCCTTGTTGTCCCACAGGGATCTTGGTTTCTTCGGCAGTGTACAGGTCATGTCCTGCTGTGGTTTCTGATCCTCAGGTCAGAATTCTAGCTTTCTCCAAGGTTTTTCATATTTTTATGGGTTTTAATGTTTTGGTAAGGGAATAAATGTCCGATACTAGGTTGGTATTACATTCTATCTCACAGTGGTCATCGCCATTGTCCCTGTCAAGCGCCTCTAGTGCTCTAAAACTATTTCTGAAATTAAATATTTCTTCCTGTCTGTTGAAAACACGTCTTTTTTCACTTAACTTTTGACTTAGCCATACAAATGGTTAGGGTTGACCTCATGGTCACGTGACATGGATACTGGCTCGTTTTACATAACAGTCCTTACGTAAGCATCTAGACCCATTATATAAGCATTGCTGTGCAAAGCCTAGATCTATAACATCACTTTTCTAAAACATTCTATGATGTATGCAATATGCACTTATATGTAGCTTCTTGTATTCTTTATATAGACATAGTGCCAGCCCTAAGGTGGTCCATGCACTGTAGATAGATGTATATAAACCCATGCAATCCATGGTGCAAGACTCAGTTCAGTCTTGTCGCATTCCACTCTACTGTTCTCTTAAGTCAGTCATAGTGTGAGCTTAGACCTAAGCTGTATAGCAATGGGTGTAGGCTTCATTAGACTGAACTCTCACTTGTCTACCCTCACACTTACTCTCACCTTGCCTTCAACTTCAGTTGTTGTTACATGTGGACCCCAGCATTAAGGGGATAACAGCCGGACCTCAGGCTTAAGAGGATTACTTAGCCTTTTACATATCATCCTTTTTAAGTAAAATGCTCCAGATAGGGAGTCAAAGCAAGGACACACTTTAGGCTCCTTGGAGGTCAACTCGCACATTAATAATCACTTAATGGCAGCCTCATTATGATAGTTTCATTTCTTTGATCTTCAGATCACAAGCTTATGACTTGCTTTTTCGCATCTAGTAGGACTGTCAAGCAGGCTATTGGCTTGAAGTCACCTGGAGAGAACACAGTTCTCCAGGAATAGTTTATATTTGCACTTGCAATGTTACAATATGTATGGATGATTCCCTTCACCTCCTACCACCACTGGGCCCTCAAACCCACCAATTACCCAGGTCCATTTAGACAAATGCCTTTTGACCCAAATGATGAAACAAGAGGAAACTTTTATCCTGAAAGACCTTTAGGGGATTTACCAATTGACCCCTACTATGATGAACTAGAGTTTCAAGATCTAGTCAAAAGATACCCTGAGCAGTTTGAAGATGAAGTCTTGGCTGCAGATTACAATATTGAGGATGACGAAGAAGTCCCAATAAAAGAAAAAAGTATCGAACCTAATCTTGGACCAACTCTCTTCATTCAGATTAACAATGCTGCCCTCACTAACCGAGCTTGATGGGCAGATCAACGTGTTGATCGCAATGCTGAACAACACCAACCAGAAGCTCCAGCAGCTCCAAGAGAGAGTCTGGATCGCTGAAACAGAGACCGGACATGCAAGAGAGGACACAAAAAGGGCCAGGAGGGAACTGGCCACTATGCAACAAGGAGCAGTACCAGCAGGACCTACTCCGGTCACTGCTATACCCTGCTTTTCTAAGCAGATAGACCCAATCCCAGACCCAGGGAATTACAACAGATCACCACAAAAGTTTGAGAATTGGTGGGCTCAAATAAAAATATACATAACAAGGAATCTGGAAGCATTTTTTAGTTTGGAAGAAAAGGGTTTTGGAATCTTAACTAGAATAGGAGATATCCAAAAACCTGAAACAGCGTCAGCCCTTACATGGGCAAAAATAAAAATGGCCCAATATGAGAAAGAGAATGAGCAAGGTCACAAACAGTGGCCAAGTCTCAATGACTTAGAAAATGAGCTTTAGCTCAGATTTTTAGCAGGAAACTGACAAGACATCATTGTTAAAAAAATGAAGGCCTGTGTCCAAGGCCAGAACGAATGGACACATACCTACCTAACAAGGTTTATTGGTCTTTACGAGAAAGACCTTGTTAGTGAGGAACAAGCCTGCGACTGGTTGGAAGCAGGAATAAACAAGGACATTCGAAGGGAACTCTTTATGAGAGGGAAGAGAACCCATAACTTTTTACAACTCCATACCAATATTTTGGAAATTGGACAAGCTCTTGACGCCTTTAATATGGCCAAGAAGGGAGAGGGGGGTGCATTCTATAATAACACCCAAAAAGAAAAGTCCTCAACGCATCAACAGGACCCAAATGCCATGAAAGTGGATGCAGTAAGAAAAACCTCCTGTTTTAATTGCAAAGGTGACCATTTGGTCAAAGATTGCAAGACCCCAAAAATCCAATGCCTGGAATGCAAGTTCCTTGGGGGAGGACATAGGTTCTCTTGCAAGAAAAGAGGAGGAAGAAAGACCACCATACGAGCAGTGGATAGCAGTAATGCAGAGGAATCTGCACCGGCAGCTAGCTGGGCAGATGAAGAAGAAGGGTCTACTTCTGGGGCCTGTGACATCAGAAGACTTACAAAAGGCAAAGACTTGGATGCAGCCATTGCTGCCCTTCTCAATGCCTGAAACATCTGGGACAAGGCCATCGTTATCGGAAAGGGAAAAGGAAAAGCCAACTGATCAATCTGGAAGATCAGAAGGCCAAAAAGCATCAATTCTTGGACTCAGTTTCTTGGAATTGTTTTGCAACTTTGAATAAAGAATCATGTATGACCGAAGGAGTGATTATGGAAATCTATTTCTGTAATACTATGTTACTACCAGTTCTGGTTAAAATATTAGAAAATGGAAAAATGCCCGCTAAAGGCTCTGAAGGAGCCACAGGACATGATCTGTATGCTGCTGAAAAAGCAGTCATACCCGTCGGAGGAAAGGCACTTGTGAATACGAAAATTCAAATTGCCATTCCCCGCGGCTTCTATGAAAGAATAGCACCCTGAATGGGACTGGCTTCCAAGAAGATGATTGCTACTGGAGCAGGGGTAGTAGATTCAGATTACTGAGGAAACATTTTTGTTCTATTATTTAATCACGGACAAGAGCCATTTCAAATTAAGTTGGGAGACAGGATAGCCCAATTAATATTGGAACAAATAGGGACTCATTCGCTTATGGAAGTAGCTTCTCTAGATAATACCAAGAGGGGTGAAGGAGCTTTTGGAAGCACCAATTTACCAACTGAGACTGGGATCCCAAAAGGGCTTGCTGTATGGGAATGCAGGCTTAATTCAGTCATAACCAAAACACAAAAAAAGAATGGAACAGATGACAAAATTTCAGATTGCATCTTAGTACACTCCATAAAACAGAAAAAGGAAATAAATCTAAAAGTTAAAGTTTCCAATTTAACTGAAAAAGGAAACATGAAGGAAGTCGATGCTCTTCTGGACAGCGGAGCAAATGGCCTATTCATAGACAAAACATGGGCCCAGAGTAACAGGATATACCTCACAAAACTCAATAGACCGTTACCCATCTTCAATGTTGACGGAACAAAATATTCTGCAGGAGATATAACCCATATGGCAGAATTAATAATGGATTATGAAGGACATAGAGAGCGCATAAGCACTGAAGTAACAGACCTAGGAAAAAATGACTTTATTCTAGGATACACATGGCTGGAAAAGCATAACCTGGAAATAGATTGGCAAAAAGGAGAAGTCAAACTACACCAGTGTCCACATTCCTGTTACCTTCTTAAAGAACGGACAGTCTTCCTATGATCCTTACTGGATAAGGAAATTAATAATGTCAAACATATTTATCCAAAATTAAAGGCTCTAGAACTGAAAGCAAACAGGAAAAAAACAGTTGAAGACTTAGTCCCTGTGCAGTATCTCCATGATTTTTATGATGTTTTCTCCAAAACATCCTCTGAATGAATGCCCATCCACAAACCATGGGATCATGGAATCGACCTAAAGGAAGGTTTTAAACTAAGAAAAGCCAAACTGTATTCAATGACCCCAGAAGAACAGAATGAAGTTGACAGTTTTATTGATGAACAATTATGAAAAGGATATATCTGTCCATCAAAATCTCCAATGATGTCACCAGTCTTTTTTGTACCAAAGAAAGACAGAAAGAAGCAAATGGTCCAAGATTACAGATACTTAAATGACTGGACCATCAAAAACAGCTACCCATTACCACTGATCTCTGATCTAATTGATCAATTAAAAGGGGCTAAGCATTTTACAAAAATGGATTTACAATGGGAATATAACAATATCCAGATGAAACAAGGAGATGAATGGAAAGCCACCTTCACCACACATAGGGGCTTGTTTGAACCTTTAGTTATGTTCTTCAGGCAAAGTAACTCGCCTGCAACCTTTCAAAACATGATGAATGACATCTTCTATGACATGAACAAATGTGTCATTGTATACATGGATGACCTTCTCATATTTACCTTTACCAATGATCAAGCAGAACACGATGCTGTGGTAATGGAAGTGTTGAAAAGATTAAAGGATCATGATTTATTTGTTAAACCAGAAAAATGTGTCTTCTCAGTAAAAAAGGTAGAAATGCTGGGAATAATTGTTATGCCAGAAGGAATTTATATGGCAGAGGACAAAGTGAAAGAAATTCTAGATTGGCCAGAGCTGAAGAACATAAAGGGAGTAAGAGGATTTCTTGGCTTAGCAAATTTCTACAGAAGATTTATTAAAGATTTCACCATAATCGCTCGACCCCTGAATGACTTAACCAAGAAAGATAACCCTTTCAAATGGACAGAAATAGAGCAAAACACTTTTGATAAGCTAAAAAGGACTTTTACTACCGCACCTGTCCTGAGTTATCCAGATGAGAATACCCCCTATCAGTTAGAATGTGATGCATCTGACTTCACTACTGGAGCAGTGCTCTCCCAAGAGGAAAATGGAAAGTGGCACCCTGTAGCCTTCTCATCAGCATCAATGACTCTGGAACAGAGGAATTACCCTATTGCCAATAAAGAAATGTTGGCTATTATTAATGCTTTAGAACAATGGAGGCATCACCTAGAAGGATCTCAGCACCAATTTGAGATATGGTCTGATCATGCCAACCTCCAATATTTTATGAAGAACCAAGATCTAAACAGAAGACAGGCTCGATGGGCCCAATTCTTATCAAGATTCGATTATATATTAATAAAGAAGCCAGGAACTTCCATGGGAAAAGCCAATGCACTCTCTAGAAGAGAAGATCATGCAGTAGGCATCGAAAACGATAATAAAGAAGTAATAATGATTCCCAAAGGGAAAATAAGAAACACCAAGAAGATAAAGGTGGGAACTGCCAAAGAAGAGATCTTCCAAAGGGTCAAAGAAGCACAGGGTTCTCCAGAAGAACTCCTGAAAATGGACAATAAGATCTATGTACCTGATAAGGAAGATTTACAGCAAAAGATCATTGAACTTTTCCATGATTCAGTGTTTGCTAGACATGGAGGAGAGCAAAAGACATGGGAACTGGCTTCCCGATATTACAAATGGGATGGAATGAGAGCTCAAATCAGAGATTACACATCTAGATGTGACAGATGTGCCAGGATAAAACCTACAAATCAACTTCCTGGAGGATCTTTGAGACCCTTAGAAGCACCAAAGGGACCATGGCAAGAGATCTCAGCCGATTTCATAATAGACTTACCAAAAAGTAATGGATATGTCACAATTCTGGTAGTTGTGGACAGATTCTCAAAAGAAGTGTGCTTTATTCCCACGCAAAAGACAATCACTGCCTTGGGAACAGCAAAACTTTACTGAGATAATGTTTGGAAAATCCATGGGCTTCCTGACTCAATAGTTTTGGATCGGGGACCTCAGTTTGCATCACAGGTGATGAAAGATCTATGCAAAATGCTGAAAATCACACCAAAGTTATCAATGGCATTTCACCCCCAAACAGATGGACAGATGGAAAGGGTGAACAGGGATTTACAGCAATACCTTTGACTGTTTACAGCACAAAAACAAGATAAATGGGCTGAATGGCTGAGCCTCGCCCAGTTTAACTATAATTTGAAAATCCATATGGCAACTGGCCATGTGCCATTTGAAGTCACATGCTCTTATCATTCAAGAATGGGAATAGAGCCGAAAGAAGGGAAAACCCCAGCAGGAACGGAGTTTATAAAAGACTTTTCTGGTACCTTTAGAAATGTAGAATGAAATCTTGAAAAGGCATGTGACTGAATGGTCACATGGGGTCGTAGCTGGAGATCGCCAACAAGTTATGCGATCGGAGACAAAGTTTGGCTCTCCATGGCTCATCTCAATCTTCACTGCTCGACATGGCTTATGCTGAAATTAATGGAACAATTTATCAGGCCATACAAAATCATTGACCTAATTGGAGAAAACACTGTGTGCCTCCAATTACCGTCAAACATGTGCATTCACCCAGTAGTGAATGTAAGTCGCATTAAGCCATATCAGGAAAGGCTCCCAGATCAACCTGTTGTGGAACCAACTCCAATGTTGGTGGACGAAGAAGGATTTGAAGAATGGGAAGTAGAAAGAATCATAGCTTCTTGTCTCTGAAAAGGGGGACTTCAATACCTGATTCACTGGAGAGGTTACCTCAAAGAAGATCGCACTTGGGAACCTGAAAGTAATTTATCTCATGTGAAGGATGCTATTTGCAACTTCTATAAACAAAATCCCAACACTCCTAGACAGATGTGGATCACACACACAGACTTTCTTAATATGCCTTGGAAAAAATTGAAGAATGATACCGAAGCACCGCCACCTATAATAGGAAGATTGAAGATAGATCCTGACAGAATATGATCAAAAGAGTATGAATAATCTGTTAGAGAGCAGCAATTGCCTCTTTGGAAAGTTCCCATATATCCTCAATCATCTGGAATCTGATTCTAGGTGGGGGGTAGTGTTGAAAACACATCTTTTTCCACTTAACTTTTGACTTAGCCATACAAATGGTTAGGGTTGACCTCACAGTCACGTGACATGGATACTGGCTCGTTTTACATAACAGTCCTTATGTAAGCATCTAGACCCATTATATAAGCATTGCTGTGCAAAGCCTAGATCTATGACATCACTTTTCTAGAACATTCTATAATGTATGCAATATGCACTTATATGTAGCTTCTTGTATTCTTTATATAGACATAGTGCCAGCCCTAAGGTGGTCCATGCACTGTAGATAGATATATATAAACCCATGCAATCCATGGCACAAGACTCAGTTCAGTCTTGTCACATTCCACTCTACTGTTCTCTTAAGTCAGTCATAGTGTGAGCTTAGACCTAAGCTGTATAGCAATGGGTGTAGGCTTCACTGTCCATGAGCCTTCTGAGGTTCCAGATTCCTCAGTTGGCATGTCCTTTTCCCTTCCTATCCAATGACATCACATCTTTAATTGTGGCTATGGCTGCTTCTGGGTCAAGACCATGGATGAGTTTGGCTATGTCGAGGTGCTGTTGGTTGTCCCAAGAGACAGCTGCTCGATCTGGCATTGCAGTTTCCTTGCCAGCACCAGTATCCACTGCTTGAACCCTCTTCCCCTGGGCTTGGCCATTGGTTTGTTTTGAGCATTCTCACCAATGACTGCCATTGAAGAAGTGGCACTTGGTACATTTCTTGTTTTTGGGCTTTTTATAATCTCTAGCAAAGTGATTTCCTCTGCAGTTGTAACATCCCTTTTTGGCAGCATTGATGTCCATGGCATTAGGGTCTCGAGTTCTCTGGGATCGAGATGTCCCTGCTCCAGCATTTCCAAATTGGGCATTATTTCTTCTATATGCACCCCCCATAGTTGTAAGAAAGAAAGCATCTTGGGCTTCTCCAATTGCCTTGATGTGTTTCAAGGTTGTTCTTATGGATAAGCTTCGCTTCTCTTGATAGAAAAGCTGCCTTCTTATTTCTTCCTTGATGTTTTCCTCAAGGACTCAGACTATCATTGTTTCTTCTACAAATTCTGGGTTGTAGATCCTGCAAAATCGGGTCAGGTAATTATGTGTAAATTCCTGAGCCCCTTGTTTGCATGCCTTTAACTGATTAAGGACATAGTCCCTTTGGTTTCCTGTCAAGAACTGGGTCCTTAATTCTCTTTCTATTTCCTCCAGCTCTGGCCAGCTGAAGTCATTGACGAGTTTGTTGTTGTTTTTATACTGCTTGATTTTTATCCTTACCCAGGTCGCAGCCGCTATCCCCTGGAAAGTCTCAAGGTTTCCAATCCTTGACAATACTACCACTGTTAATCTCTCTTCCGTAAAGTACATATCTTTATTGTATGAAAGAAACATCTGCATAGCTGTCCACCAGTTCTCGAAATTGCTCACTTTCCTATCATACTTCCCTGGATCTGGGTAGGGATCTACTTTCTTAACAAAAGTCCAAGTAAATCCTTCTGCTCCTTGTGCAGCTTTTTCGAGCTCTCATTTTTCCTTTTTGAGGGTTGTTATCCTCTTGAAGAGGTTGTCAACCGCCCTTTGCAAGTCATTGATGCTGGTGCTTCCAGATGGATCTCCCAACATCCTTAAACTTTGGGAGGAGAACATAGGGAATAAGGCAGGGGTTTCAGATTTGGGGGGTATCTTGTCTGAAGACAGCTTGGTTTTCCTCTTTTTTGACTTTTATGAAGACTTTGTCTTCATCTTCAATATCTGGGATGGCTAATTCTTCATCCAAGAATTCTTCTGGGTAATAGAGCACAAGATCCTCGAAATCGAGTGCTTCTCTTTGGCCTTGAATAGGCTCAGGGGGTGGCAGCATTGGGTAGTGGTTGAAATCCCCATTGGTGTCATTGAGGTTGACTTGCTCTAGTTGAAATCTTTCCCAGAAGTCAACTGTTCTTGAGAGTTGGGCTCTGAGAGCCTCTTGGTAGGCAGGGTTTTGGGGTGATCAGAACATCCATATGTAAAGTGTAAAAAAATTATCTAAATCGAGAGATCTGCATTCTCTCTTGACCGGTTCTGGCCAACACAATCCAGACACCAACTACTATAGTGAAAAGGTGCAGTCATAAGCTGCTGATCTGAAGATCGAAGAAGTGAACTATCATAGGGAGGCCGGCTTTAACCGATTATCACTGCTTGAGGTGACCTCAGGAGAGCCTAAAGTGTGTCTCCTCTTTAATCCCCTATCTGGGACAATTTACTTAAAAAGGTTGAAAGAACACAGGCAATAAGTGCCCAGGCAAGGTATGTATAGTAGTCCCATTAAGCCTCAGGTCTGGCTGTAGCTACCATTTAATGATTGGCAATTGATTGAAGGTAGCAGATAAGTGGAGGTGAAGCAACAAGACTAGTTCTAATGAAGCTCTTAGCCTTCACCATACGGTGTCTAGCTTCAAGCCCACTGATACTAGCTTAGAAAAGTAGAGATGAGGCTGGAATGCCACAAGAACTAGTCTGGAGTTCTTGGGCTTATCGCATTGCACTATATATACTACAGTAATCTATGCTAACTACTAACTAATGACTAAAGATATGATCTGAGTGTATCTACTGACTAACATGATGCACAGCATCAGTAAGCTGCTAGGTAACAAGGTTTAATACTCACTATCTAGGTTTGCTACGAGGCACTGGCTTCTATCTAATGGAAGTGAAGTTGCTGTAACGATTTCACGGCTTAGTCAGCTTTTGCATCACATGACCGTGTCACTTTCTTGCCTAAGCTCTGTACAGTTTCGGACTTTAAACGACTTAGTTCCTCACGAGAGTACTGGATCTACCAGCGTGAGCTAAGACATATTACGTAATTCCTTTGTAGCTGGAGCCATCACTCGGGAATTCACATCATATTTAATTAGTACTAATGGGGATATCACCTCATGTAGTTCATTTCCGTGCTGTGCATGATGACAGTTAATTACCGTTGCTTCCATTAGATAGAAGCCAGTGCCTCATGGCAAACCTAGATAGCGAGTATTAAACCTTGTTACCTAGCAGCTTATTGATGCTGTGCATCACCTTAGTCAGTAGATACGATAGAAGCGTATCTTGAGTCATAGTAGTATAGTAAGCAGCTTTGTACTGAGTATATAGTCTGCAATGCGACGAGCCCAAGAACTCCAGACTAGTTCTTGTGGCATTCAGCCTCATCACTCTAATCTCATAAGCTAGTATCTGTGGGCTTGAAGCTAGACACCGTACGGTGAAGGCTAAGAGCTTCAGTTGCTGTCAAGTGGTAATTAACTGTCATTGTGCACAGCACGGAAATGAACTATCATGAGGCATATCCCCATTTAGTCTAATTAAATAATGGTGGAATTCCCAAGCAATGACTCAAGCTTCTAAGAAATTATGTAATAAGATCTTAGCTCATGCTGGTAGATTCAGTACTCTCATGAGAAACTAAATCATTTAAAGTTCAAAACTTTACAGAGCTTAGGCAAGAAAGTGACACAGTCACATGATGCAAAAGCTGACTAAGCCGTGAAATTACTACACTGATCAGCCCAACAAGAGAAGAATTTGAGAGGATGAGGCAGGTGATGACATAATGGGATGCAGCCCTTCAAGCCACAAGAGATAAAGCACAAGAGGCATGAGATCAGTGCAACCAGCTGGAAGAGGAACTTACTGTGCTATGCATAGTACCACCAGCAGGACAAGGAGTAGGAAACAATATATCCTGCTATATGAAAAAGATAGAGTTGATACTGGACCCAGGTATATACAGTGGATGATCAGACATATTTGAGAATTGGTGGACTTGCATGAGAGTCTATATAAATCAAAATTTAGAGAGATTTACTACCTTTCAAGATAAAGGATATGGAATCCTAATATGAATAGGAGATGCATCAAAGCCTGAGACCCATGGGGCAATGACATGAGCACAATTAAAAATGAAGGAATATAGGACACCAGAAGCAGATGGAAGGATACACTGGCTGACTATGGCTCAATGGGATAGAGAACTGTGATCTCGATTTGTCACAGAAAATCAAAAAGACATTGTCTGGTAAAAGATACAACAATGTCAACAAGGACCAAGAGAGTTTATACATACTTTCTTGACAAGATTCAGTGGAACTTACAATCCCATCCTCATACTGGAAGAGATAGCTGCATGCTATCTTGAAGAAAATGTAAATGAAGACATTCAGTTGCAGTTATTTGTAATCAACAAGAGAACTCTCAACTTTAACAAGTTGAGACAAAATGTTATTACAATAGGACAAGCCCTGGAAGCTTTCAAAATGATGAAAGCAAGGAAAAGAGAGAAAGGCACATTCTCCAATAATGCCTATAAAGGGAAAAGGGACCCAAATGCTATGAACATAGATGCAGTAGACACCAGATGAGAATGTCCACAAGGGTGTTTCAATTGTGGTACTAAAGGCCATATGATAAAGGACTGCAAAAAGCCCTTCACTCAATACTCAGAGTACAAATTCAGAAAAGAAGGGCATTGTTTTAATTGTTCCAAGTACAAGAAGAAAACCATATGAGGAATGAATAGTAGTTATGAGCAGGAACCTGAACAGATGGCTGGCCTGTATAGAACACCAGAAAGGGCTGTGGTCACCTGGGATGACAAGCAGCAGCTTGATGTTACTGCTCTGGTCAGAGGCTTAAGGCCTGAAGAAGTAATCATGGTGTTGAAGGATGTGTTAGCTCTTGAGAAGAAGGGAAAAGGGAAAGCCAACTGAGGACTCTGGAATCTCAGAAGGCTAGAGGTAATTTTCAGAACTATTTTTCAGTTCTTGACAGGGACTATAGCAATGCTTATAGTGAGTTAAATATTAAAAATGTAGAAAATAATAAAAAAGGAATACCATGTAAAGTAATAGGTAAGAATGGATGAATACCTGTACATAGCACTGATGGAGCTGTGGGTTTTAATGTGTATGCTGCTGTTGAAGCAGTTATACCAAAAAAGGGAAAATGTAATGAATGTTACATGGTTAACCTAGAATGGAACCCTAGGTTATGGGTATGAAATAGGGATTAGCTAAGTGGTTGCCAGACACGTGGCCTTAGCTAAGGGTTAGCTATGACATAAGCGCTAACTCCATACAGGGCTATGCCCTAAGACCAGATACAAACCCACAGACATAATATGTATTATGATAAGTGCCGATACCTTCGTATCTTGACTAAGCATCTATGACTATAGATACGTTATGATAGGATGGACACTACTATTTATGGTAGATACCAGTAGGTCTAAGAGGGCTATTACCATATGTAGGTGCATGGCCTTATGGTCTGTGCGCAGGTCCCTGTAGTATATATACCTGCAATAGTCCCAGTTAGAACCCTCAGTTCTAGCTTATTGGGATTCATGCCTAATACTGCTTAGTCAGCTCTGATGGTGGCCTGGGATAAGTCCTCTAAGGAGGCATAAGGGTCATGGCTTGGCATGTACTGCCAGCCTAGTGGCTTGTCCACTACAGAAAAGCACTTGTTGATACTGTGATACAAGTTACAATTCCTAATGGTTTCTATGGAAGGCTTGCATTCCGATCTGGGCTTGCTTCCAAGAAATCAATAGAAATTGGAGCTGGTGTTATTGATTTGGACTACAGAGGAAATGTGTTTGTCCTTCTATTTAATTGTAGTAATAAGGATTTTAGTGTATCAGTTAGAGATAGGATAGCTCAACTGATTATTGAATAGATCAGTACACAATCCCTGGAGAGAGTTGATGATTTAGGGGATATCAGAAGGGGTGAAAAGGAATTTGGCAATAGTGGAATTCAATATACCACTACAACTGAGACTGGGATCCTTTATGGGCTTGCTGCATGGGAATGCAGGCTTAATTCAGTCAAAATAAAAGAAACAAAAAAAGAAGAAATTCAGGACCCCCTTGATATTCTGGATTAAGTCTGGGTTTGAAACATAAAGCATCAAAAGGAGCTAACCTTATTGGTACACCTGGCTCCCCCTACCAAAAAAGGAAATATGAAGAAGGTGGATGCCCTATTGGATAGTAGCACCAATAGCATGTTTTTAGATAAAATATGGGCTAAAAGTCATGGGATATCATTAACAAAGTTGAAGAAAGAAATACCAGTCTTCAACATTGATGGAATCAAGAATTCTGCTGGGAATATTACCCATATAGCAGATTTAATAATGGACTTTAAAGGACATAAAGAGCAGATTACTGCTAAAGTAACAGATTTAGGGAAGAATGACTTTATTCTAGGATATACCTGGTTAGAAAAGCATAACCCTTCCATTGATTGGAAGACAGGAGAAGTTCACCTTCATCGATGTCCATGATCCTGTTATCTTCTTCAGAATTGAACCTGTTTCATGAGATTTTTGATGGCTAAAGAATTAAATAATGCAGAAGTTGTATACCCAAAGATAAAGGCGTTAGAGCAAAAGGATAAACAAGAAGCAACTGTGGATGAACTGATTCCACCACAATATCTTCACAATTATTACCAAGTCTTCTCAAAGGAATCTTCTGAATAGATGTCACTAAAGAAATCTTGGGATCATTGTATTCAATTAAAAGATGGCTTCTGACCAAAAAAGGCCAAAGTCTATCCAATGTTCCCAGAGGAATGGGCTGAAGTAGACAGCTTCATTAAGGAACAACTTTGAAAGGGGTATATCTGCCCATCTAAGTCACTGATGATGTTCCTGGTATTCTTTGTGCCAAAGAAAGATGGAAAGAAAAGAATGGTATAGGATTACCAATATCTTAATAAATGGACAGTCAAAAACAACTACCCATTGCTGCTGATCTCAGATTTGATTGATCACCTAAAAGGAGCCAAGTTGTTTATGAAGATGGATCTTCACTGGGGCTATAATAATATCTGAATAAAAGAAGGAAATGAATGAAAAGCAGCTTTCACAACTTACTGTGGAAGTTTTGAACCACTTGTCATGTTCTTTGGACAATTGAATTTGCCAGCAACTTTCCAAACAATGATGAATAATATTTTTTATGATATGCATGCTTGTGTTATCATCTATATGGATGATCTTCTAATCTTTATGAAGATAAAGGATCAAGCAGAACATGATGCAGTAGTCATGGAAGTATTGAAAAGGCTCAAAGAACATGATTTGTTTGTAAAATCTGAAAAATGTGTCTTTTCAACTGAAAAGGTTGAAATGTTAGGAATGATCATTACCCCTGAAGGAGTCTTCATGACTGAAGATAAAGTTAAGGGAATAATGGATTGGCTGGTTCCAAAAACAGTTAAAGGAGTTTGAGGTTTTCTTGGATTAGCAAATTTCTACCAAAGATTTGTGAAAGATTTTGCTATCATAGCAAGACCATTGAATGACCTTACAAAGAAAGACACTCTGTTTGAGTGGACAGAACAGAGACAAAAAGCATTTGATATGCTAAAGAAAGCTTTCATGACTGCATCAGTAATAACATACCAGATAAAGACACTCCCTATTGGGTTGAGTATGATGCATTAGATTTTATGACAGGAGCAGTTCTTTCCCAAGAAATTGATGGAAAATGGCACCCAGTTGCTTATTTATCAAATTCAATGACACCAGAACAGCGAAATTACCCTATTACTGATAAAGAAATGCTGGCCATAATAAATACATTAGAATAATGGTGACACCACCTAGAAGGTGCTAAGTATCAATTTGAGATTTGAATAGATCATTCAAATCTTCAATATTTTATGAAGGGACAAGATCTCAATTGACAACAAGCATGCTAGGCACAATATCTCTCTCAATTTGACTTCTTATTAGTTAAAAAGGCAGGAACTTCAATAGGAAAACCCAATGCCATTTCTAAAAGAGAGGATCATGCTATCAGTATAGAAAATGATAACAAAGGAGTTATCATGATCCCAGAAAGTAAAATGCAAAGAATGTAACCCACATATGTGAGGACAGCCAAAGAAGATCTTCTTGATGAAGTAAAAAGGGCACAAGGTTCTTTGGAAGAATTAAAACTCCTGGATGAGAAAATCTATGTTCCAGATAGAGAAGGATTAAGACAAAAGATTATCAGTTTTTACCATGACTCCACTCTTGCTGGATATGGTAGAGCAGATAAAACAATGAAATTAACTAGCCAATTCTATAAGTGGAAAGGCATATGCCTTCAAATAAAAGACTATTGTGCCTGATGCGATAGGTGTGCTTGGATGAAACCAACAAATCAGCTTCCCACTGGTTCTATCAAGCTATTACCAGTCCCTTGTGGACCTTGGAAGGAAATTACTGCAGACTTTATTATAGATCTGCCAGAAAGTAAAGGATTCGATTTGATCCTAGTGGTCGTGAATCAATTCTCTAAAGAGGTGGTGTTTATTCCCACCAATAAGACAGTTACTAGTCTTGAGACAGGAAAACTGTACTGAGATAATGTCTGGAAGCATCATGGACTTTCAGATTCCATTGTTAGTGATCATGGACTGCAATTCATGTCACAATTAATGAAAGATCTGTGCTCGATGCTTCAGATCACTCCAAAATTGTCCATGGCCTTCCACCTGCAAATGGATGGACAAATGGAAAGGGTCAATCAAGATTTACAACAATATCTTTGATTGTTTACAGCAGAAAAGCAAAAAGAATGGGCAGAATGATTGAGTCTAGTCCAATTTAATTACAACAACTGAATGCATTCATCAATGGGCAAGTCTCCCTTTGATGTAACAAGATCTTACATGCCATGAATGAAGCTGACAGCTGCACTATACAGCACAAGCCTAGGCCTACCAAGGACTAATGGAGTTTAATTATACTTTGCAGCTGGAAAGCCACAAAGACTAAATTGAAGTCTTTGGGTATTGCATTCAACTTTATATATACTACAACAGAGAGTACCCTACCAGTTGCTTACTGATACTGCTCTGTAACAAGATTTAATAAAAATATAAGAAGAACAAAGGCTGCATGGCAACCAATATCAGAATATTCTGATAGAAGAATGGTAATTAAAATAAGAAGCCATTCTAGCAGTGATCAGAAAAGAAGTGTGCACAACACAGAAATGAAATGGCCTCATGGCTGTCTATCCCCTTATGGGCATATTGCCCACACTAACTCCAAGTGATGACTCAAGCTCAAGAATATAGTCATTTTTGTTGTTTATTGGTCATGTGCTTTGATAATCACATGACTTGAAATGTTCTCACGATCACATGCTGATCATGTGACTTTCGTTACATTACCCCCCTCCTAGAGATCAGATCCCAGATGATCTTGATTGAATCTCCTCAAGATGAGAGGATATTCTGTAAAGTTTTCATAGGGTTGAAATCCTAGGTCCATGAAGGACATGTTGATCATTTGTAGGTGCCGTGGTATACCAGGGTTCTTTTTGTAAAACTCATCAATAGCTTTTTGGGCATTTGACAAGTTGCTTTGTGGTTCCCAGGTATTTTCTTCATCTGAGTACTCTTTTCACTTTACAAGAAACTGTAATTCTTGGCCTTTTAGTCTAGTGTTTAACACTGCTTTGACTTCCCATTCTTCTTCTCCTTCTTCATTAACTTCTACTGGGTATGGCTGTACTATCGGTTATCTGGGAAGCATTTTTTTAAATGGCTTTGTAGTGAATGCTACATGGCTAACCTAGCAGTAACCCTAGGTTATGGGTATGCAATAGGAGTTAGCTAAGTGGTTAGCAACCGCCAAGAGACTTAGCTAAGGGTTAGCGCTTAGTCAGCGCTATGCCCCAGTATGGGTTACCAAACCCTGAGACCTAGATGGTCTAGACAAGTATGTCACCACTCTAGACACGTACACGCAGACTCCATAAGGCCGATGCCTTCGTACCTGTAGTCAGTGGGATTATGTATAGATACGATTCCATCGCATTGGACCTTCCATATATAGCTAGATATCAGTATGTCTACTGAAGGTATTATCATAGTCGATAGAGCACAGCCTGGTCTGTGCGCATTCCCCTATAGTATATAGTCTGGGAATACCCCACTAGAACTCCTCAGTTCTAGTCTATTGGGTCTTACAGCTCAATACTCCTTAGGGAGCTCTGGTGGTCCTGGGATAAGTCCTTAGTGGCAGCTAAGGCACTAGGAGGGCTGATTGTAGTCGGCCTTGCAGCTTGTCCACTACAGGCTTTATGTGGCTTACATTCACTACATTGTGAATATGCATATACTTTGGTAACTTTAACTTAATCACATTATCTCCTGCTTTGGCAATAATTTCATATGGGCCAAGCCATCTTTTGTTTAACTTTGAGCACAGTCTTCCTGAACTGCACAGCTTTAAATTTGAAGTGGAGAGCCAAACTTTGTCTTCAATCAAAAATTGAATTTCCAATCTTCAGCTACTTTCCCATGCCATTATCTTGGCACAAGCCTTTTCAAGGTATGCTTTAACCTTTTCCAAGGTATCAGACATTTCTTCAGCAAACTGTCATACTGCCAGTGCTTTTTCTCCTTTTGGTTCAATCCCCATTCTTGGTATAAATGCCTTCATTATATTAAAGGGAATTTCTTTTGTGGTAGAATGTTCTTTTATGTTGTGGGTAAATTGTGCTAGTGCAACCCATTCTGCCCATTTGCTTTGACTTTCAGCTATGAATAGCCATAAATACTGCTGTATTTCCCTATTAACTCTTTCCATTTGTCCATCCATTTGGGGGTGATATGCAGTAGAGAGCTGTGGGGTTATCTTTAGCATTTTATAGAGGTCCATTATTATGGTGGAGGCAAACTGCAGTCCTCTGTTGCTGATTATTGATTTTGGAAGCCCATGATGCTTCCATATGTTATCTCTATAAAGTTTTGCCATTCTTAAGGCCATTACATTCTTTGTTATGGGAATGATCTCTATTTCTTTTGAGAATCTATTGACTACTACCAATATGGTGTAGCACACTAGGCGCACACACGGCAACGGCCAACATCGCGGAGTAGCCGCGCTGATGACGATGGACATATTACATAAAGATATGCGTAGATAGGACCCAGTGTACCAGGGTTCCTGCCTAGTTAGGGTAGCATAGCATGGTCTGTGCGCATGTGCCGGCCATATAAGTAGCTCTGCAATAGCCCTCCAAGACCCCAGTCTTGGATATTGGGATGTACGCTAAGTCCTAGTAGTCCACAGGCTAATGGCCCTGGCTAAGTCCACTATGGTGGCATATGGGTGGCTGGTGATGCATACGCCCAGCCTGGCGGCTTGTCCGCTACAGAAAATTGCATGCATAAAGCATTTATCAGATTAAAGACAATTAAATGCTGGCTGAATAAGACTATAAATTTTATAATCATTCATTCAAGTTAGATAAATATATATTCATTTTACTTGTTTTATATTTAGTAATCACTTCATTTCAGCAAGGAATTGACATATGATAACTAATGGGCTTTACTGAATTGAACAAGGAGGTGGGTTACTTCATACAACTTGTCATATTCACTTATTAATTAATGTCTACAAGGCCTTACTGTGCCTAGGTTAGTTTAGAGAATAATATTAAGTCTTCGTCCATATGAAACTGAGGCCTTACCGTGTCTAGTGCCTGACTTGCCAAGTTAGCCATCACAAAACAATATGCTGCACATTTCGTGCGCTCGCACTCGCTTCTATACCCACGGTGACTCCCGACTGGCCTTGGTTTCCTCCTGGGCTGGGTCGCATGCCACGCCACGCGGGTCCTCTTCAATGCTCGTCGACTCGTCTCGCCTTGTGGGCTCCACCAGCGTCATTTTGTCGTTGTTCACGCTGTCGTGTGTAGCTGGGTTGCCGCTCCCACCACTTGATTCCCAATACTCCCCCTTGAGAGGCGCGCTCTGGGGTTCATCCGCTGAGGCTTCTTAACTGTTCTCGACTGACTGCCTACACAGGGCCGAGTGCGTGCGCGTGATTGTTTTTCGCTGCTGCATTCGTCATTTTGACCTCGCGAACCGGTTCATCGTGTTCACCGTTCCATCCGGTAAATCAACTTCCGTGGCGTTAACTTTGTCTTTGCAAGTTTTCTTTGGCTTCTGTGATGTGTGGTCAGCACCTGTGTTGCCAACATTGTCTCGGCCGTCCGTCACGGCGGGACCCTTGCTGATGGCTCCGTCGTCCGCGGCTCTCGTGCCCGGAACCTCTGCCTCAGCTCTTTTTCCACTCCCGCCCTTAGTAAGTCCCCAGAGCACCCGAGAAGTAACTACACTGCAATGTAGCTATTCGTGTGTAATCTACCATATATGAAAATACCAAAATTCCAACATAGCCATCATAAAGGCCTTTTGTCGTGCATAAATGATATTATTAGGAAACATTCAGCAAGGGGTATTTTCAAGGCGGGGCGAATCGTATAGATTAAAGAACAAGGAAAAATAACATGTTCATCCCCCGCGCCCAATCGGGCACTTAGGATGACCCATCATGCTTGCAAGTCAGAGTAAAACATCCCGCACGTTCGAACATTTAAACCAGCCTAGTGACATTCTGTGACAGCGCACTAGCGCGGTCACGTCGACCCTATTCACCATGCCTTGATGCCCCATCCAATCAAAGAAAAGAATAATGGAATCCCCTCGGTGCTGAGAATGGCAATACCGGCATAGACAACGACCTTGGTGAGCACTTCAATCAAGTCAGGACAT
>JBBPKE010000314.1:0-23902 GCA_038089095.1 Tylopilus orsonianus | reverse complement strand
AGAATTCCTATAAGGGCCAAGAGTCAACAGACTCAGGGGTAGAATACTCCCCTGTAGGAAATGATCCTACTTAGGAGAAGTCCACTGAAGGACAGGCAGATGTGGTTCAAGAAATGGTCAAGGATAATATCCTCAATGATCTCAATGAGTATTCCAAGATGGAAGATGAGGACAAACCCATTGCCTACCTGGGCACCATATGCCAGGAAGATAACTCTTCTAAGGAGGAGCACACCATTTGATGTTCTATGATGGGCATTGAAGGGCCTGATCCTGAAGAATGGAAGTGAATGCAGCTCTACAGTTTGTCAGAGGATTGAATAAAGGATATTGCCTCTAAGAGGGCTACTCAGAAAAAGCCATCACACAAGACTGCAGTACACTACACCTGATGGCCCACAAACTATAGTGCTTTGAGACTGCACAACAGAGATTGCTCATAAAAGCAACTCAAATACAAGTGCCTTTGATCAACTATGGCATAGAGAATAAATGAATGCTCACATCCAGGAGATCATCAACAAACTATGCCAACTAAGGGAGGATACTCCCCAACACAGTGATGAGTTCTTAGAATACATTGCAAGCAGAATTGGTGCCCTACTAGTGGAAGAAGGACAATTTCCTGAGGGAGAAAGCGACTCTCCTGAAGGCACAGTTTGTTGTGTGATGGCACATGTTGAGCCAGGCAACTTGGACATACCAGACCTCTGAGACATGAAGGAAAAGTAGGAGTGGTCTCCACTCTATGGAATTATACACTCCATTGAATGCCCTAATTGCACAGGACATATCAGGCACATAGGTAGCACTATGGATAAGGGAAATGCATCACTCGCACAAGCACTGACCCAGCAGAATGAGCATGGGCAGTGAGAATACATCTACCATAATGTGCAGATGCACTGAAACAACAGCTGTCAGATAAAATCTGACTATATACAACTGCCAATTGGTGGATCATGAAGAGTGTGCTGCAGGCTGCACCTATACTATGTATCTGAAAGAAAAATTGGAAACTAAGGATAGTAATCAATTGTCACAAGAGAAACAACAATATGGTCAAAGATGTGACCCCATTCCTGAATCAAGACCAGATCTGAATGGATGTGGGTGGCCAGACTGAAGCACCACTTGAAGATTAATCTGTCTAATGCATATAAACAGATCAGGATAGAGCCAGGTGAGGTCTGGAAGACCACATTTGCAACCATCTATAGCACATTTGTGAGCCAAGTAATGTAGCAAGGGAGCTGCAATGCCCCTGCAACATTCCTACAACTAATGACAGTGATATTCAGAGATCATATTGAATGTTTTGTGTACATCTATATTGACAATATATTCATCTATAGTGAATTCATAGGGATACCTCAAGGTGGAGTTTGACCACTTGAAAAGGATAGATTTCTACCTTGAAAAGAAGAAGTGCAAACTATAGGCAGACAAGCTCAATTGTCTAGATCATATCATTGACCAAGATGGCACAAATTATCAAGGATTTGGCATGCAAGTACCCAATCCTTTGGCCTATTGACCCAAGAAAAGAAGAGCCAATCTGGCTCATGTGCAATGCAGTATGAAGTAGGTGCAGTATATGGTCAAGGAACAGATTGGAAGACCTGCAGACTGGCAGGGTTAATATCCAAGAAATTGAGTGATGTCCAGCAGAACTATAGGACATTTGAGTAAGAAACTCTCACCATCATTGAGGGATTACTCAAATGGGAGAAGGATAAGCTCCTCGGATTCAAATTCATGAGTAGCTCAACAGAGTTTGCACCATTTGAACTCAATTATGGGTATATACCTGAAATAATGCAATGTATCATGAGAGGAAAATTGAAGTAATTTCAGTGCATTAGTCAGCTTTCGCATCATGTGACCATGTCACTTTCTTGCCTAAGCCTATATAATATCAGACTTTTAATGACTTAGTTCCTCACAAGAGTACTGGATCTACCAGCATGAGCTAAGCATATCTTGTCATCTCCTTATAGCTTGAGCCATCACTCGGAGATAAGATGCCCCTTTAATTATACCAAATGGGGATAGACACCTCATGTACTTAATTACCATGCTGTGCATGGCTGTACTTAATTACCATTGACAGTTCTTCGCTTCCATTTGATAGAAGCCAGTGCCTCATGGCAAACCTAGATAGCGGGTATTAAACCTTGTTACCTAGCAGCTTATTGATGCTGTGCATCAACTTAGTCAGTAGATACGCTCAGATCATATCTTTAGTCAATAGTTAGTAGTCAGCAGCTAGTCTGTCTGTATATATAGTGCAATGCGACAAGCCCAAGAACTCTAGAATAGTTCTTGTGGCATTCCAGCTACAACATCCTCTTCTCTTGCTTAGTATCTAGTGTGAGCTTAGGACAGACACCGTACGGTGTAGTCTGAAGGCTTCATTAGAACTATTCTACCATCATCCTACCCTCACAAAAACTACCTTATCAATTGCCAATCACTAAATGGTAGCCACAGCCAGACCTGAGGCTTAACAGGACCTACTATACATACCTTTGCCCAGACATTTGCCTGTGTCTTTTCTTTGTCAGTAAAGTGGCCCAGATAGGGGCAAGAGAGTGCAGCATATATTAGGGCACTGTAAGAGGTACCCTTGAGCGGGTTTAATCGGATTTGCGTCCGCCTCTACCTACGTACTTTCACCTTTGAAGGATCTTTGGATCAGAGGCTCATGTCCTCACTTTTCACTTTAATAGTGACTGTCTAGCAGGCTATTGGCTAGAAGTCGTCGAGAGGGAATGCAGATCTCTCGATTTAGTTTACATTTAGTTTCATTTACGGATGGTTTCACTCAGAGGATTTCCCTCCAAAGAGGCCTATGAACAGGCCCTCAGAGATCAGCTCACCAGGACACTCAAGTTCTGGGAAAGATTTGAGCTAGAAGAATACGACCCAAACGATTACAAAGGGTCAATCCATTATCCAACCCCTCCACCACCAGAGCCTATTCAGGGCCAAAGAGAAGCACTCGAGTTCAACGATCTCGTGCTCTATTATCCAAAAGACTTCGCAGATGAGGTCTTAGATATACCCAACTTCAAAGACAAAGAAGAAGTCTTCATAAAGCAAGAATCTGTCGAGATCAGACAAAGTGTCTTCAGATCTCCGGAACCCATCATTAGAAACCCCCGCCTTATTCCCTACATTCTCCTTACCAAGTCTAAGGATGTCTGGAGAACCATCAGGAAGCAGCAGCAACGAAATGGACGCACTAAGAAGAGCTATTGACAACTTACTCAAATGAGTCTCTGGGCTCGAAAAGGAAAAACACGAGCTGGAAGCAGCCACACAAGGAGCAGGAAGCAGTACTCGGACCTTTGTTAAGAAGGTCAACCCTTATCTGGACCTGGGGAAGTTTGATGGGAAGAGTAGCAATTTTGAGAATTGGTGGACACAAATGCAAATGTTTTTGAGTTATAATAGAGACGTTTACTTTACTGAAGAAAGGGTGACAGCAGGGATTCTATCCCGAGTAGGAAACCTTGAGATTCCCCAGGGAATAGCCGCTGTAATCTGGGCGAGAATCAAGATAAAGCAGTACAAGAATGATGATAAACTGGTCGATGACTTTTGTTGGCCAGAAATGGACGAGATCGAGAGGGAGCTCCGAACAAGGTTCTTAGCTGGGAACCAAAGGGACTATGTCCTAAACCAGCTCAAGGCGTGCAAGCAGGGTGCATGAAAATTCACCCACAACTACCTGATCAGGTTTTGTGGAATATACAACCCTGAATTTGTAGAGGAAACAACAGCAGTAAGAATCCTTGAAGAAAATATCAAGGAAGAAATCAGAAGGCAGCTCTTCTATCAAGAAAAGAGGAGCCTCTCGATTAGGGTCGCCTTGAAGAACATCGAGGCAATTGGTGAGACACAAGATGCCTTCTTTCTCACTACTGTGGGGGGTGCATACAGAAGAAATAACGCCCAATTTGGAAATGCCGGAGCAGGGTCATCTCGAACTCAGAGAGCATGGGATCCTAATGCCATGGATGTCGATGCCACCAAGAAGGGCTGCTACAATTGCGGAGGAAACCACTTCGCTCACGATTGCAAGAAGCCTAAAAATAAGGAGTGTGCCAAATGCCACTTCTTTAATGGCGGACATTGGAAAGAGTGCTCCAAGTGCTCCAATGGAAGAGCCCAGGGGAAGAGGGTTCGAGCAATGGATACCAGTTCTGGCAAGGAGGCTCCAGCGCTGGATCAGGCAGCTGTCACATGGGACGATCAGCAATGGCTCGACATAGCCAAGCTCGTTAAAGACCTGGACCCTGAAGCGGCTATAGCCACAATTCGAGATGCAATGGCATTGGACAGGAAGAAAAAAGGACGCGCCAACTGAGGAATCTGGAACCTCAGAAGGCCCACGGACAGGAGACAATATTTAATTTTCAGAATCATTTTACCCTTTTAAGGGATGACAGGGACAATGGCGATGACCACTGTGAGATAGATTGTAATACCGACTCAGTAATGGACATATACTCTCTTACAAAAACTCTAAAACCCATAAAAATATGTAAAACCTCAGAGCTAGCTAAAATTCCAACCTGAGGATCAGAAATCGCAGCAGGTCATGACCTATATGCAGCCGAAGAAACCAAAATCCTCGCGGGACAACAAGGACTTGTGAATACACATATCCAAGTCCAGATCCCAGAAGGATTCTATGGAAGGGTTGCACCAAGAAGCAGCTTAGCCTCGAAAAAAATGATTGGAATAGGCGTGGGAGTAATAGATTCAGACTATCGAGGAGATTTGTTTGTCTGTATATTTAATCATGGGAAAGAAGACTTCCCGATAGCTATAGGAGATTGCATTGCCCAGTTAATAATCGAGCAGATCAATGTAGCACTGCTATCAGAAGTGGCCACGTTACAAGATACCAAACGAAGTGAAGGAGCTTTTGGTAGTATGGGAATTAAATCCCTAACCGAGATCACGTCTCAAGATGAGCGTGCTGGATGGGAATCCAGGCTTAATTTGGTCACAACAAAAATACAAAAAAAGTATGGAACAGATTCGGATTTTCCAGAATGGATCCTAGTATGCAGTGTAAATCCACAAAAAGAGATAAACCTTGAGGTTCAGATCTCTAATCTGACCGAAAAGGGGAGGATGAAGAAAATTCAAGCGCTCCTAGATAGCGGGGCAAATGGAAGCTTCCTCGATCAGAAGTGGGCTGAAGAAAACGGAGTAAAGATGGTACCTTTAGAAAAGGCTATACCTGTCTTTAACGTTGACGGCACCAAGAATTCGGCAGGAGACATAACTCACTCAGCTGAATTAATCATAGATTACCAAGGACATCGAGAGAAGATTACAGCAGAAGTGACCGACTTGGGAAAGAACTAGTTCATTTTAGGGTTTACATGGCTAGAGAAGCATAATCCGGAAATAAATTGGATCACCGGAGAAGTAAAACTCCACAGATGCCCAAGAAGCTGCTACCTTCTCAAAGATAGAACGGTATTCATGAGATCGTTGATCGATCAAGAAGTAGAAAACACATCCCACGTTTATCCAAAGATTAAGGCCCTAGATCGGCCCCCTGAGAAAAGAGAAGCCACAGTTGAGGAACTCGTCCCAAAACAGTATCTGCACGAGTTTTACAATATCTTTTCAAAGAAATCTTCCAAAAGGATGCCAGTTCACAAATCTTGAGATCATGGGATTGATCTAAAACCAGGGTTTGTACCCAAAAAGGCCAAATTGTACTCAATGTCACCCGAAGAAAGGAAAGAAGTTGACAATTTCATCAATGAACAATTGAGGAAGGGCTATATTTGCCCATCCAAATTGCCAATGACCTCACTGGTCTTCTTCGTACCAAAGAAGGATGGCAAAAAGCACATGGTCCAGGACTACCGGTTTCTAAATGACTGGACAGTTAAGAACAGTTATCCCCTCCTGTTAATATCAGATCTCATTGATAAACTAAAAGGAGCAAAAATGTTTACAAAAATGGATCTGCGATGGGGATACAACAACATCCGAATGAAGAAAGGAGATGAATGGAAGGCAGCATTTTCCACACATCGTGGCAGTTTTGAACCGTTGGTCATGTTCTTTGGGCAGAGCAATAGCCCGGCCACATTTCAAAATATGATGAATGACATCTTCTATGATATACACCAGGTGTGCATTGTGTACATGGACAATCTCCTAATCTTTACATTCTCGGATGACCAAGCAGAACATGACAGGGTCGTAAAAGAAGTTCTCTGAAGATTAAAAGAAAACAATCTATTTGTGAAGCCTGAGAAGTGCTTCTTTTCTGTGAGAAAAGTCGAAATGCTGGGCATGATCATAACTCCAGAAGGAATATATATGGCAGATGATAAGACGAAAGCTGTGCTTGATTGGCCAGTTCCCACCATGGTCAAGGGAGTAAGAGGCTTCCTTGGTCTGGCCAACTTCTATCATCGATTCATCCAGAATTTCGCAATAATGGCAAGGCCATTGAACGACCTAACAAAGAAGGATAAACCATTTGTCTGGACTGAAAAGGAGCAAGAAGCATTTGATACATTGAAGAAGTCATTTACCACGGCACCGGTACTTACGTATCCGGATGAGGAGACCTCTTACTGAGTAGAATGTGACGCTTCTGATTTTGCCATAGGAGCAGTTCTTAGTTAACAAATAGATAACAAATGGCATCCAGTAGCTTTCGCGTCAAGCTCAATGACGCCAGAACAGCGAAATTACCCAGTGGCTGATAAGGAAATGCTGGCCATTATTAATAGCCTAGAACAATGGCGTCATCATTTAGAAGGCGCTAAGCACCAGTTCGAGATCTGGTCAGATCATGCAAATCTCCAGTACTTCATAAAGGGCCAGAACCTTAATAGAAGACAAGCGCACTGGGCACAATATCTGTCCCGATTTGATTTCCTATTAGTAAAGAAATCCGGAGTTTCTATGGGAAAAGCCGATGCTCTCTCCAGAAGAGAAGATCATGCTATCAGGATAGAAGAAGATAATAAGAGTGTCATAATGATACCAGAATCAAAGATCCATAGATTGGTTCCAGTTTGGGTTCACACTGAGGAAGAAGATCTACTTGGCAAGATTAAAGAAGTGCAAGGCTCACCCGCCGAGATTCAGTTGATGGATGGAAAGATCCTTGTTCCAGAAGGACCATTACGTCAACAAGTTATCAGTTTGTATCATGACTCGACCCTTGCAGGGCACAGAGGTGTAGATAAGACCTATGAGCTAGCCTCAAGGTACTATAGGTGGCCTGAGATGAAGGGTCACATAATAGATTATTGTTCCCGATGCGACAGGTGCACTCGGATGAAGTCTTCGAATAAACCTCCTAGTGGTTTAATTCACCCCCTTGATGTCCCTTATGCACCTTGGGAAGAGATCAGTGCAGATTTCATCACAGATCTGCCACTTAGTAGTGGCTTTGACAGCATTCTCGTAATCATAGATCGATTCTCAAAAGAAGTTGTCTTTGTTCCCACGAACAAGACAGTAACGGCTCTCGGAACAGCAAAGCTTTACCGAGATAATGTTTGGAAGCATTATGGTCTTTCACGGTCCATCGTATCAGATTGAGGACCCCAGTTCACTTTGCAGGTTATGCAAGATCTGTGCAAGATGCTACAGATTACGCTGAAGCTTAGTATGGCATACCACCCACAAATGGATGGGCAAACAGAAAAAGTCAACCGAGATCTCCAGCAGTATCTCTGGTTGTTTACAGCAGAGAAGCAGAAGGATTGGAGTGAATGGCTGAGCCTGGCCCAATTCAATTACAACTCGAGGATTCATTTGGCCACAGGGCATGCGCCATTTGATGTCACATGTTCATATCACCCCAGGATGGGAATTGAACCAGGAATGGCAAAGGCACCAGCAGCTGAAGAATTTGCCAAGAACTTTTCCAGTACCTTCACTAGTGTTTAGGACCACCTGACGAAGGCACATGATTGAATGGTCACATGGGGTCGTAGCCAAAGATCGCCTACAGAGTTCATGATTGGAGACAAAGTTTGGCTCTCCACAGCCCATCTTAATCTTAGGTGCTCAGAGTGCTTATCCAGTAAATTAACGGAGTGATATATTGGTCCTTACGAAATCATAGAGCTCATCAGAGATAATGCAGTGCACCTCCGACTACTAGCAAGCATGCACATTCATCCAGTTGTGAACGTAAGTCGCATTAAACCTTACAAGGAATGCCTAGAAGGGCAACCAGTGCAGGCACCCAATCCAGTTGAAGTGGATGATGAAGGTCAGGAAGAATGGGAAGTTGAATACATAGTCAATTCCCACCTCAGAGAAAGAGGTCTCCAGTACCTGGTCCATTGGAAAGGGTATCCAAAGGAAGAATGCACCTGGGAGCCAGTGGTGAACCTAGAGCACGTGCAGGATGCAATTTCCGAGTTTTACTGAAAGAACCCCAATGCCCCTAGGAAGATAAGGATGTCATTGGAAGACTTTCGTAGTCAGTTGAGGTTTCAGCCTCTAGAGAACTTTATGGAGCAGGACCCCATAGTTGGTCACCTGGAATTCAATCCCTAGATGGGGGGTAGTGAAGTAATTTCAGTGCATTAGTCAGCTTTCGCATCACATGACCGTGTCACTTTCTTGCCTAAGCCTATATAGTATCGGACTTTTAACGACTTAGTTTCTCACGAGAGTACTGGATCTACCAGCATAAGCTAAGCATATCTTGTCATCTCCTCATAGCTTGAGCCATTGCTCGGAAATAAGACACCCCTTTAATTATACCAAATGGGGATAGACACCTCATGTACTTAATTACCATGCTGTGCATGGCTGTACTTAATTACCATTGACAGTTCTTCGCTTCCATTTGATAGAAGCCAATGTCTCATGGCAAACCTAGATAGCGGATATTAAACCTTGTTACCTAGCAGCTTATTGATGCTGTGCATCAACTTAGTCAGTAGATATGCTTAGATTGTATCTTTAGTCAATAGTTAGTAGTCAGCAGCTAGTCTGTCTGTATATATAGTGCAATGCGACAAGCCCAAGAACTCCAGAATAGTTCTTGTGGCATTCCAGCTACAACATCCTCTTCTCTTGCTTAGTATCTAGTGTGAGCTTAGGACAGACGCCATACAGTGTAGTCTGAAGGCTTCAAAAATCCTCTGTAGTATCCAGCATCAAGATATAGGGAGAGTATAAGAGAACTAGGGTCCCTAGTAATAACATTACTGTCTAACATACATATATGATACTAAGTAATATATGACATGAGCATACGATTCTTCTAAGAATCACATGCTCATAATTACCTATTTCAGAGGATGTAGATTTGGTCTCCAGGAATAACTTACTTCTGATCTTAACTACATCATCCCCTATGTATCTCACAGTGAATACCATGATGGTTCACTTCACCCATGTGATCTTGAGAATATTAGGTGATAAGATAAGTAACAACCTTTAATTACAAGGGATATAGTAACATCTGGCACAAATGGTTCAAAAGAGGATTTATATAGTGAATGCACACCCTTCAATAATGGCCAGTATCACTAAGCAATTGCAGGATTCAAAGTATAGATAGGGGAACATGCAGCAATGGGTGTAGCAGGGTAAATGCTATTTAGAGTAGTATACCACATGATCCATGTGAGGCCCTCTGTAGTATATAAAGTACCATCAATGACCCTGCTAGCTCCCAAGCTAGCATATTGGGATTTCCTTCTAATAGTGTGCACACTAGTGACCTGAGCATAAGTCCTCATATGAAGAAGGCACTTAGGTGGTTGGTGGGTGATACATATGCCTGTGTCTTATCCATAACAGTTTGTATGTGTTAAAGAGGTGGTAAAGTCATTGACTAGACCTTTGTGTTTAAGAGACATCTCCATCAGTTCTTAGTGAAGGAAATTGAGGAGGTGGGCATCCAAGACAGAGTCTACATGCTTGACACAAGGTGACAGGCATTTTCTGGCTTCTAAAAAAAGGTTCACCTGTTTTTTATTGGCAGTGAAGAGCTCAATAAGTTTCTGAGATTGGTTAGTGAATTCTTTGACAGTAAGGTTCTCTCAGCCCAGTTGATAGCAGGGTTGGCTTTGAAAAGCCAGGGGAGATCAAGAATAATATTTTTGTTATCATAGTTCATAAGAATTCTGCTTCATGAGCAATCCCATTGATGTTGACAAACAAAGTGGTAGATGGATGTTAACAACTTTCATGATGTATGCAGGAACTAGGAGTTAAATGGGGATTCACATTAACTTTTCTAGTTTTACAAAGGTAGCACACTTTGAAATGAGGGGAGATACATTATGCATTGAGAATATACTCCTTTCTAAAAATCTGCCATTCCTACAGTTGCAGTCTTCTTCATCTTTTCTTCATCTTCTTCATCATCAATCTTTTCCAACTTAGGTAAGGTTTCTTTCTTCATAGCAAACCCATCATGGGTTTGAGGGGAAATTTGAGAGGAAAGAGGATATTGAGGTGAAGATAGGATATTTAGTATTATGGTATTCTTTCTATTGGCATTTGAAGTAACAACCTTTACAGATACAGTGGTTTCTCTTATCAGGAGTAAGTTTTGAAGGGATATGGATGGTGTCAACTTCCATCACATTGGGGTCTCTAACTTCCCAGTATTGAAAAGAAGCTCAAGTGAGATTTCAATAGATTCTCTGGTGGTGAGTGGTTACTTCCAGGATGCAGAGATTGTTCTGATACATGAGTATGGACAGCTTTATACCAATCAGCAATTATCTTGGGGATAGAGTTCATGGTGAAGATATAAGTACTGATGGAAGAAAGAAGACCAGTAGCAAACCAGTTAATGAGAACACCATTATTCTGTAACTGAGAAATAGCCACTTTGCCTTGGAATGAGGCAATATAGTTGCTGAGGAGATAGGGCATAGCCAATTTCTTTAGGGTCAAAGTTGTAAACAGCATTATTAATAACAAGATAGGCAGAAATGGCAGTAATCCAAGGTATAGCTTGTTTCTAAGTGCCATCAAAAGATCTAGGGGAGCCAAGGTGAAGCTCAGTGGCTTTGAACATGGTGGACATGATAGGGGACACAATGATCAAGGGAAAATAGAAAATGGAGGATTTCAAGAGATAGGAGTGGGCAATGATAGAGTGGGTACTCATGGAATGGACAGCTGAGCACTAAGCTGATTCAAGAGCTTACAAGATAAATGTTCAGAGTATTCCTGAGTGACTAGGTCAGAAAGAGGAACATCAGATATGGCAGACTCTTTGCTAGGTGAAGAGGATTAAGGGAATAGATCTAAAGGAGTTGCTAGATATTGATGGAAGCTCCAGAGATTCAGAGAGGGTGCTCTTCTTAGTGGAATGGTACTATTGGTGAGATGGCATAGATAATGCTAGCTGTACAGAGAAGACATTTAGTCTTTTGTTACATGTGATCCAGGTAGGAATAATAGCCTAGCCACATTTCAAAACATGATGAATGATATTTTCTATGACATGCATCAGGTCTGCATAGTCTACATGAGAAGTCCAAATTGGGAGGTGAGGACTGAGCTGGGTTATAAGGTTCTTGTATATCTGGTTCATAAAGCAGCCAAAAGGGAAATAGTGAGAAGAGGCCATGAGATAGCCAGTGATCAGGGGGAGATGGGAGGCATGGAGAAAGGCTAAGTGAAGGGCGAAGAACAGGGAGTCAAGGTCACAATGAGCAGAAATGGTAGTGGCTAAGTGTGGATCTCACAAGTATGTGATCAGGTGTTCTTGATCGAGTTCTGAGAAGGTGGTATCAGATAGATGATGGGCATAGAGTGGAAGGGCAACAGAGGGGATGTCTTCTTCAGGGCATCTACTGTAAGGTTCAAGGAGTGGGGCATTTCAAGTGGTGTCGGCACCTGTTGGAGATGACAGGAGTGGTCAGGGAATGGGTTTGTTGGTGGAGGAATGAGCAGGAGTGGGTTGTTCAATGGCCATCACAGTAGAGTGGAGTGGGTATCTCTATTATCTGGAGAGGAAGTGGGTATTTTTATAGTCATTAAGAAGAGCCTGGGCATATTGTAGGTTTTTCTTGGGTTCCCAGGAGTTTTCCTTCAATGTGTATCCTTTCCATTATATAAGTTAACTTTGACATGAGAGAGTTTCCTGATATTGGATTATTCATTTAATTTTGAATTCCTCCTGTCCTTGAATTAAGTCAGAAGGGGGTTGTTTGAAATTCAGGCCATGAATGTCAGTTTCACAATATGGGTAAAGGAGTGACATGTAAAACATGGGGTGGATTTTCCAGGTTCTAGAGAGGCATAGCTGGTATATCAGTGATGACAGCACTTTGACAATTTCAAAGGGGCCTTCATATTTCACTGCTAATTTCAAACAGAGTACTTGTCATTGCAGGTTCCAGGCTTCAAGTCAAACCTTGTCTCCTTTTTAAAATGGGGTAAATTTAGGGTTTGTGGGATTGTTTTGCCATGGCATGTCAGGCTAGGTCATGAGCAGCTAGTGCTTCTTCCTGGGCTCGGGTCAGGTTTTTCAAATGGTGCTCTATGGCTGGAAGAGGGGATTTTTGGAAAATAACTGGAAGTGCACGGAGTTCATAGCCCATGATCAGGGAAAAGGGGGACTTGCTGGTGACGGAGTGGGGTCTTTGATTGTGGGTGAATTCAGCAAGAGGTAGGTGTGAGGCCCAGGTGATGAGTTTGTTTCTGCAGAAGATGTGTAGATAGGTCTCAAGTTCTTGATTAAATCATTCCATTTCTCCATTAGTCTGGGGATGGTAAGTAGTGGAGAGTGCAATGTCATATTGGAGCAGCTTTCCAAGTTCTTTTATAAAGTGGGATGCAAACTGAGATCCTCAGTCAGAGATAATTTTGTCAAATTGGCTGAATCAAGAGTAGACTTTGTGTAAAAAGAGCATGGCAAGTCCTTGTGAGTCAATGGTTTTCTTTGTAGGGCATAAAATTACTCTCTTTGAGAGTCCATGGTTAACCACAACCATGATGGAATCAAAAGAATCAAAAAGTGGAAGGTCTGTAATGAAGTCAATGGAGATCTGTTGAAAGGGACAGATGGCAGTGGAGGGGATAGGTGATAAGGGAGGTGTTATAGGGTGAGTGATCACCTTATTCTGTTAACAAGTCACACAGCCAGTGATATAGGAGTTCACAGACTGAGTGAGTCTGGGTCACCAATAGTGAGCAGAGAAAAGTTGTCAGATTTTCAAGACCTCAGAGTGGCCAGCTGTGGGATGATCATGGAATTGGGAGAGGAGTGTGGGTCATAATTCAAGGGATGCATAGATTCAGTAATTGTATAATAGGATACCATCCTGAAAAGACCAGTGGGAAAGGCAAGAGCATAGAAAGATAGGGGAGGTGCTGTCAAGGGACTGAAGATAATCCAGGATCAGAGGATCAGAGGTCAACAACTGAGATATCTTCTTTGTCAATTTAGCATCAATGAGGTTGACAAAGATCAAGGGAGGAAGAAAGGTTATTCCCATATTATCAAATGCATGGGGTTCAAAATAGTCAGGTTGATGTGATAGGGCATCTGATGTGGTGAGAAGCCATCCAAGGACATGGATCATGTGGAGGTCAAAGTCTGCCAGGTCTAAAAGCCAATGGGCTTGTCTTCAATTAAGGTTCTGTGGTTGTAGAAAGTAAGTTAGGTTTTTGTGATTGGTGAAGACCTGAATAGGGTAAAAGGATCCATGTAAATAGTGGTGCCAAGCTTTAAGGGTGTGAATGACAGCAAGTAGCTTCCAATCATAGATATCATAGTTACACTCTGCCGGGAAGAAGGATTGGGAAAGGTATGAGCAGGGGTACCACTTCCTGTTGGTATCAGTTTGTAATAGGATCCTGCTGGTGGCATCCTGGGAGGCATCAATGGCTATAGTAAAGGGTCTTTGAAGATTAGGGAGCTGAAGGACAGGTCATGCAAGGAAAGCTTGTAATAGAGAGTTGGAAGCTGTGTTCTGGGATTTGGTCCAATCCCAAGGATGATTCTTCTGAGTGAGGTTAAGGAGTAAACAGACTAAAGTTAAATAGTTTGAGATGAACTTTTGATAGAAATTGGCAAATCCTAAGAAAGAGTGAACTTCATATACAGAGGTGGGAGGTTGGCCAGGTGAAGATTCCTTTGAGTTTTACTGGGTCCATGGCGAGTTCTCCTGGTCATACAATCATCCCCAGGTATTCTACTTCTGAGATAGTGAAGTTACACTTTTCAAGGCATAGGTGAAGGTCTAGTTCTCTTATCCTTTGGAGTATATAGCAGGTGTGTTCAGTGTGAGTTTCCTCATTGGGGGAGAAGATTAGAAGGTCATCCATATAGATGACAAGCCATCCTTCAGTAATAAGATCATGGAAAGATTCATTCATAAACCTTTAAAAGGTAGCAGGTGAGTTCATAAGGCTGAAAAACATTATGGTGGGTTTGAAGAGGCCTTTGTGAGTGATGAAAACTGCCTTCCATTGGTGACTATCTTTTATTCAGATGTTATTATAGCCCCATTGGATATTGAACTTAGTGAACACCTTGGCTTTGCACAGCAACCTTTTCTCTGTGTCCTTGATAATCAATTATTAATTCAGCTTGATGAGTTATTTCTCCTGCTAAACTTTTTGTTCTGTTGATACTGTATACCATTAATGGTTTCTGGAGCCCTTTTACTAGGATCCTATTTTGCCTGGCCCAGGTTTGATCTACAGTAAGCTCAAAAACCATTGCAATGTTTGCTTTATTTGCAATGCATGGCATATACTGCCAACACCCGTGGGAATTCCGCTTAGTGTTGGTGAGATCAAATATAGTACTTGCCATTGGGTATCAGACGGTGCCTGAATCATGTGATTTGGTCCAAATCTCACAGAGATATGGCCTTTACAAAACACCAATATCATTGCAATACTTTTTGAGCTTTTGAAATGGAGAATAGGATCTCAACCAAATCATGGTATATTTGATGTTATTTGGTTATACAAACAAGTATATATATATATTATCATGTCTGAGTTTAAAAAAGTTCACACACCTCTTTGTTTTCAACTACTATTATTATGCAATCACTTTCTATTACTCAAAAGAATACTATTCTTTTTATGCTCGATGCTGGTTACTCTACTCATTCTATTGAGTCTACTACTGGTATCAATCACTATACCATATCCAGACTTCACACCAAGGAGCACTCTACCCTTCAAAAGTCCATTGGAGGTTATCCAATCAAACTTTCACCTGCTAATATTTGCCATGCTATTCATCTTATCACTTCTCACAAGGCTGACAATGCTATTCAAGTGACCAAAATATTGTCAAACATTATCAACCAACCCCTCTCTTCTAGTACTATCTGCCTTCACTTGAAGAAATCTGATATAAAGGCTGTAGTTAAGAAGAAATATTCAATTTTCTCTGCCAAACATTATAAGGTTTATTTAGATTTTGCATATGCACATAAAGACTGGACTATAGAGAACTGGAAGAAGGTGGTATGGTCTGATGAGACCAAAACAATCACCTAGGGTCAGATGGACGTAAATGGACATGAAAAAAGGCAGATGAGGGGCTAAGTAATAGATTGGTTGAGGGAACTCTCAAGTATGGAGGAGGTTCATTGATGATGTGAGGGTGTATGACTTGGCAGGGAGTTGGCTATACTGCTAAAATTGATGGTAGGATGGATGGTGACCTTTACCTTCAAATTTTGAAGGATGAACTCATGAAATCCTTTGAGTTCTATGGTCTTAATCCTTCTGATATCATTTTTCAGTAGGACAATGACCCCAAGCACACTTGTAAAAAGGTCAAAAAATGGCTAGAGGAGCAGGAATTCAAAACTATGGTGTGGCCTGCACAATCTCCAGACATTAACCCTATTGAACATTCCTAGGTTTGTCTCAAGAGAAGGCTTGCAGAGTATGAACACCCTCCTCAGGGACAACAGGAGTTATGGATAGAGTTCAAGTGGAATAGAAGAAAATAACAGCTGAGGAGTGTCAGAAGTTGATTGAAAGCATGCCTAGAAGGATTAAGGCAGTGCTCAGGGCAAAAGGAGGCTATACCAAATACTAATATATCCTCAAACCATATTTGCTTCAAAAGCTTAAAAAGCATTGCAATGACATTGGTGTTTTGTAAAGGCCATATCTCTGTGAGATTTGGACCAAATCACATAATTCAGGCACTGTCAGATAGCCAATGGCAAGTACTATATTTGATCTCACCAACACTAAGCAGAATTCCCATGGGTGTTGGCAGTATATGCCATGCATTGCAAATAAAGCAAATATTGCAATGGTTTTTGAGCTCACTGTATATAGCAAAGAGCCTAGATTACTATAGCAGACAAGCCGCTAGGCTGGCAGTACATGCCAAGCCATGACCCTTATGCCTCCATCAAGGACTTATCCCAGGCTATCATCAGAGCTCTTGGTGTAAAATATTAGACATAGACCCAATAAGCTAGAACTGAGATTCTAGCTGGGCAATTGGCAGGCTTATACTGTAGCTCTATAATATTCAGAGCAGTTCAAAGATAAAGTTCTTGATACAGGAGACTTTGAAGAAGAAGAAGTTGAGATAAAGAAGAAAAAAATTGAAGTGCAGTTGAGTTTTACTCTCCTTTAATCTGTTGACAGACCTAGATCAACACCAGTTGGGCACAGAGTCCCCAACAAGCAAATCCCCTATATCCTCCTCCTTAGAATCAAAAATGTCAGATAAAGACCAAAATAAGGTCACCAGACTAAGAGAAGCTCTGAACAATCTGTTTAGAAGAACATTGAAGCTAAAGAGACAGTTACAGGAGTATAGAAGAGCCATATAAGAAGCAGGAGGGTCTATATCCCACTATTTTAAAAAAGTAGACCTATATTCAGATTTGAAAAACTTTGATAGAAAGATATCAAATTTTGAGAATTGGAGGATGAAAATGATTTTCTATATAGAGTATAATAAAGAGATGTATAATACAAACAAAAGAAAAACAGTAGCAATACTGATGCAAATAGAAAACAGAGATACTCCATTTGGAATTGTAGCCTTGAAGTAATTTCAGCACATTAGTCAGCTTTTGCATCATGTGACCATGTCACTTTGTTGCCTAAGCCTATATAGTTTTGGACTTTAAACAACTTAGTTCCTCACAAGAGTACTGGATTTACCAGTGTGAGCTAAGACATATTATATAATTCCTTTGAAGCATTGCTTGGAAATTCCACCAGTTATTTAATTAGACCTAATGGAGATAGAAGCCTCATGTAGTTAATTACTGTGCTATGCATGACTGAACTTAATTTCTGCCTGACAGTTAATCACTGTCAGTGTAGCTTTGCTTCTATTTGATGGTAGCTAGTGCCTTATGGCAAACCTAGATAGCAAGTATTAAACCTTGTTACCTAGCAGCTTACAGATGCTGTGCATCGACTTAGTCAGTAGATACAATAGAAGCATATCTTTAGTCAGTAGTTAGTAGTCAGTAGCTAGTCTGCAATATATATATACTGCAATGCAACCAGCCCAAGAACTCCAGAATAGTTCTTGTGGCATTCCAGCTACAACATCTCATCTCTTGCTTAGTATCTAGTGTGAGCTTAGGACAGACACCATATGGTGTAGTCTGAAGGCTTCAAGCCTCCACTTGAGCAAGGATAAAGCTCAAGAAGTACTAAAAAGACAAATGAGTTCTTAATGAGTTCTTATGGCCAAATATGGCTGAAGTTGAGTTGGACCTTTGAATAAGGTTCCTAGCAGAGAATCAAAGAGATATTATAAGAAGAAAATTGGAGACCTGTAAGTAAACCCAAAAGAAGTTCATACATAACTTCTTGACAAGATTCTGTAAGATCTATGATTCCAAATTTATCAGCAAACTGCAGGCAGTTCAAATACTCAAGGCAAATATCAAGAAAGAAATTTGCCAACAATTATATTACACTGGAGAATGGTCACTTTCAATAAAAATAATCTTAAAGAATATTGAAACAATTAGAGAGATACATAACACATTCTTTCTTAGCTGAGTGAGAAGTGCATACTGGAATAATACCCAAAATGCAATGGCTGGTCTCAGTCAAAGAAGGAATCCAAATGCCATGGACATCAATACTGAAGTGAATACTGCAGTCACATGATTGCTTCACATGTGATCCATCATATGCATAAAGAGAATGGACACAAATGACTAAGTTCTTGAGCTAAGATATTGCTTGAATTTAGTACACCTTTAATTTATCCAAAAGGGAGTAAGCAGCCATGAGACCTTTTTTTTAATTTCCATGCTATGCATGCTTTGACTTCTAAAAAAGCCCTTAGAGCAGCTTTTCTTTTTAATTACCATTCTTTCTATTAGAATATTCTAATGAGCATTGCTAGCAATGCTCTCATTTATTAAACTTAATTACAAAAGACTTACAAAGATACATTAGATAATGACTGCTAGAGTACTCACCTGTAGTAGCATATAATGCTATCAATCAATGCCCAAAAACTCCAGTTTAGTCTTTGTGACATTCCAGTCCAAATCCACTTGACTCAGAAAATTAGTACTTGTGTAAGCCTGGGAACTCCAGTGTATACTGGGTTGTTGGCTTTATATGTAGTGAGGGCTGTCAGCTTCAAGATCCATATTTGTGAACAATTTTGCTCCTTTGAGCCTGTCTATTAAGTCCAAGATTAATGGTAGTGGGTAGCTATTCTTGACTGTTCAGTCATTTAAATAACAATAATCTTGAACTATTCTTTTCTTTCTATTCTTTTTCAAAGAAGATTAGAGATATCTGAGGGGATTTTGATGGTTTTATGAAGTAATTTCAGCGATTAGTCAGCTTTCGCATCATGTGACCATGTCACTTTCTTGCTTAAGCATCTGAGTTTATATCAGTCTTTGAAAGACTTAGCTAGTTTTCTTTTATTTACCATAAGAGTATTGGTCCTACTAGCATGGCTTATTTATTTACCCTAATGGGGATAGATACCTCATGTAGTTCATTTCCATGCAGTGCATGCTTCTGTTAGTTACATCAGCTTCTGATTCATTACTGTTAGCCTCCCTTTCAAAAGATTGGCTCCACCTTGATGTAGTTGCCTTCTTTTCCATTTGATGCACAGCCTAGATAAGGCAAACCTTAGATAGCAGAACTTAACCTAGTTAGTGCACAGCATTGCCACTTTTAGGTATAGTAGTAGTAATAGTACTAGCTCTAAGCTAGTCTGTGTGCAGATACCTGCAGTATATAGACTGCAATATAACCAGCCTAAGAACTTCAGAATAGTTTTTGTATTATTCCAGCTACAATTCAATCTTCTCTTGCTTAGTATCTAGTGTGAGCTTAGGACAGAAACCATTAGATATAGTCTTAAGGCTTCATTAGAACTATTCTATCATATTCTACCCTCACAAGCTACTTTTACTGATTATCAATTGTTAAATGATAGCTACAGCTGGACCCAAGGCTTAACAGGACCTACAATACTTTTACCTTTGCCTGGGCCTTACAGCCTATATATTTTCTCTTTTTAAGTAAAGCATCCCAGATAGGGGATCAGAGAGCAGTTTACCCTTAGGGCCTGCTGGGGTTAGCTTGAGCACTGATAATCATTTAATGACAGCCCCACTACTATAGTTCAACTTTCATTTGATTTTCAGATCTGTGACCCATGACCACACTTTTCACTCTAGTAGAATTGTCTAATAGGCTATTGGTCAGAGATCACCAGGAGGAAATGAAGTTTTTCTAACATATTATACTTTTGCATTTGTATCTATGTATATACAGATGATTTCTTTTCCTAAGTACAAGTTCCAGGCACTGAAGCCAGTATCTATGTATATACAGATGATTTCTTTTCCTAAGTACAAGTTCCAGGCACTGAAGCCAAGAAACTATACAAAGAGTCCAGCTCCAATCCTTCAAAGGTTGCTGGAAGCAAGAATCAATCCAAATGACTCTAATGGACAATTCAACTATTATCCAACTTCTCCCCCACTATTTAGAGATCTTCCATTTGACCCTTATTACAATAAGTTTGAATTTAAAGAACTATATATATATGTTTGTTTGAACTAGCCTAGACCAATAATGTCATATGATATTATGGCATAGCCACAACATGTGCTTCATTATGTAAGAGGCACAGCCTCATCATGTGACTATAGATCATATGATACAGTATAGTCATAAATCATATAACTGACAAAAGTATACCCAAAATAATCATACAAGTATACTGAAAATAATGGATTTTTAACACTACCCCCCTCCTATGGTTCAGATTCCAGACAACCAATGAGATGAGGTGAACATTCAGTAAAGTTTTCAAAGAGGTGGAAACTCAGATCTGAAAACTGACAATTAATCATTCATAAATGGCATGGAGCCATTGGATTTTTTTATAAAACTCATTAATTATATCTTGCATATGAGATAAGTTACTTTGAGGTTCCCAGGTATACTCTTTGTCATCATAACCTTTCCAATGTATGAGGAATTGAAGTCTATTACTGCATAAGTAGGCATTAACAATCTTTTCAACTTCAAATTCTTCAAATCCCTTATCATTCACTTGGGTGAATCCAGGGGCAATAACTGGCTGTCCTGGAAGTCTTTCTTTATATGGTTTAATGCAACTTATGTTCACAACTGGGTGAATGCACATGGAGCTTGGTAATTTCAAATGCATGACATTCAAATCAATGATATCAGTTATTTGATAAGGTTCAATAAACCTTTCTGTTAATGTTGATGATAAGTGCTCTGATCAATGCAAATCCAAGTGTGAGGTGGAGAGCCAAATTTTGTCTCTAATTGAATATTCAATATCTGACCTCTGGCTACTTCCCCATGTCATCATCTTGGCACAAGCTTTCTTCAAATTAGCTTAAACTTGAGTGAAAGTATCAGAGAAGTCTTTGATGAACTCTTGTGCAGCAGAGCTCTTTGTTATCTTTGGCTCAATGCCCATTCTTGGCATATAAGAGCATGTGACATCAAACAGTGACTTGCCTGTTGATGAATGCATTCAGTTGTTATAATTAAATTAAGCTAGGCTTAGCCATTCTGTCCAATCCTTTTGCTTTTTTGCCATAAAAAGGCAGAGATACTACTGGAAATCTCTGTTGACTCTTTTGGTTTGCCCATCCATTTGAGGATGAAAGGCTATTGATAACTTTGAGGTGATTTGTAACATTATACACAGATCTTTCATTAATTGTAAAGCAAATTGAAGTTTATGATTGCTGACAATAGAATCTGAAAGACCATAATGCTTTCACATATGATCTTGGTATAGTCTTGCTGTTTCAAGACTGGTTACTGTTTTATTGGTGGGGATAAATGCCACCTCTTTAGAGAATCAATCTATAATTACTAAGATTGAGTTAAATCCTCTACTTTTTGGCAGATCCATAATAAAATCTGCAGTAATCTTCTTTCAAAGTCCACTAGGGACTGGCAATGGTTTGATAGAACCAGTGGGAAGCTGATTTGTTGGCTTCATTTGAGTACACCTGTCACATTGGGAATAATAATCTTTGATTTGAAGGTATATGCCTTTCCATTTATAGAATTGACAAGTCAATTCTATTGTCTTATCTGCTCTACCATACCCCACAAGTGTAGAGTTGTGATATAGACCAATAATTTTCTGATGTAACCCTTCTATATTGGATACATAGATCTTTTCATCTATTAATTTGAGTTCTTCTAGAAAACTCTGTGCTTTCTTTACCTCATCCAGGAGATCTTCTTTAGCTGTTCCAACATAAGTGGGTTGCATTCTTTATACTTTACTTTTGGAGATTATAATAATCCCTTTGTTATCACTTTCTATTCTAATCACATGGTCTTCTCTTTTAGAGAGTGCATCAGATTTTCCCATTGAAGAACCTGTATTTTTGACTAATACAAAATTGAACCAGGAGAGATTTTGTGCCCAGCATGCTTGGCATCAGTTCAGATCTTGTCCTTTTATGAAATACTAGAGGTTCAAATGATCCATTTATTTTTCAAATTGGTGTTTTGCACCTTTTAAGTGATAATGCCACTGTTCTAATGCATATATGATGGCCAGCATTTCTTTGTCAGCAATTGGATAATTCTGTTGCTCAGAGGTCATTGAATTTGAAAAAAAGGCTACTGGATACCATTTTCCATCTTTCTCCTATGACAATACTGCTCTAGTGGCAAAGTTAGATGTGTCACACTCTATTCTATAGGGAGTTTCTTCATCTGGGTACATTATCACTGGTGCAGTGATAAATCAACTTTTAAGCATTTCAAATGCCTTTTGACAGTTTTCTGTCCATTTAAACTTTTGATCCTTTTTGGTTAAATCATTAAAGGGTCATGTAATGATTGCAAAATCTTTTACAAATCATCAGTAAAAGTTTATGAGGCCTAGAAAACCTCTAACTCCTTTTACTGTGATTGATACTGGCCAATTCATAATTTCTTTTACTTTGTCATTAGACATGTAAATACCCTCTGAGGTTACAATCATTTGGAGTATTTCTACTTTCTTTGTAAAGAAAACAAATTTCTCTGATTTTACAAAAAGATCATGGTCTTTTAATCTTTTTAATACTTCTTTAACAACTGCATTATGTTCATCCTGGTTGTCTATCTTTGTGAAGATTAAGAGATCATCCATATAGACAATAACACAAGCATGCATATCATAGAAGATATTATTCATCATTATTTGAAACATCACTGGTGAGTTCAATTGTCCAAAGAACATTATAAAGGGTTCAAAACTTCCCCTGTGAGTTGTGAAGGCTGCTTTTCATTTGTTGCCTTCCTTCATTTGAATATTGTTATAGCCCCAGCAAAGATCCATCTTTGTAAACAGCTTTAAATCTTTTAGGCAATCAATCAAATCTGAGATTAGTAGCAATGGGTAGTTATTTTTGACTGTTCAATCATTAAGATATTGGTAATCCTATACTATTTTCTTTTTACCATCTTTCTTTGACACAAAGAATACCAGTGATGTTTGTGGTGATTTAGATGGTTGAATATACCCTTTTTGAAGTTGTTTATTAATAAAAGAATTAACTTTTTCATATTTCTTTGGGGACATAGGATATATTTTTGCCTTTTTGGGTCAAATCCCATCTTTTAAGACTATATAATGATCTCATGGCTTTGACACAGGCATTTGTTCAGATGATATTTTGGAAAAAACATCATAAAACTCATAAAGATACTGTGGTGGAACCAGTTCTTTCACAGTAGCTTTCTTTTCAAGTGTCTTTTTGAGAGCTTTAATCTTTGAATAGACAAACTCTGCATTATCTAATTCTTTTTGAAGGAGAGAGTGCATAATGCAGGTTCACTCTCAAAGTAGATAACATTATTGTGGGCATTGGTGGAGGGTTACTTCTTCTGTTTGCCAATCAATGGAGAGGTTATGCTCAAGTATAAGCTAGAATTATGTCATTCTTTCCTAAGTCAGTTACTTATGCAGTAATTCATTCTTTATGTCCTTCAAAGTCCATTATTAGCTCAGCAGTATATATAATATCTCCTGCTGAGTTCTTGGTTCCATTAACATTAAAAACTAGTATGGCTTTTTCAGGCTTGGTTAAAGGTATTTCATGACTCTTTGCCCAGGTTTTATCAAGGAACATTCCATTTGTGCCACTATTCAGTAGAACTTCTACTTTGATTATGTTTGACTTAATGGTATGATGGGCCATTTGTACATTTAGGGATAATTCCCTTTTTTGCTTTAATTGTCTAACCCATACTTGATTCAGAACATCAAGGGAATTATAGATGTCTTCTTTTTTTGTTTCTTTTATTTTGACTGAATTAAACCTGCATTCCCTTGCAGCAAGCCCATTATAGGACCTGGTCTTGATTGAAGTGTTACATTGAATTCCAATACTACCAAAATTATTTTCAC
>JBBPKE010000313.1:0-23935 GCA_038089095.1 Tylopilus orsonianus | reverse complement strand
GAGCCAGAGACAATGTGGGATCCATCAGGTGAATAGGCCACAGATGTGATACAATCTGTGTGCCCCTGAAATGGTCCTGCCACAGGCTCCCCAGTGATTGCATTCCAGACTCTAATGGTCTTGTCATTAGAGCCAGAGACAATATGGGATCCATCAGGTGAATAGGCAATAGATGTGATACAATCTGTGTGCCCCTGAAATGGTCCTGCTATAGATTCCCCAGTGATTGCATTCCAGATTCTAATGGTCTTGTCCTTAGAGCCAGAGACAATATGGGATCCATCAGGTGAATAGGCAACAGATGTGATATAACCTATGTGCCCCAGAAATGGACCTACCATAGGCTCCCCAGTGATTGCCTTCCAGATCCTAATGGTATCAGATCCAGAGACAAAATGTGATCCACCAGGTGAATAGGCAACAGATCTGATCCAACCTGTGTACCTCTGAAATAAACCTGTCACTAACTCCCCAGTAATTGCATTCCAGACTCTAATGGTCTTGTCAAAAGAGCCAGAGACAATATAACATCCATTAGGTGAATAGGCCACAGATGTGATACAATCTGTGTGCCCCTGAAATGGTCCTGCCACAGGCTCCCCAGTGATTGCATTCCAAACTCTAATGGTCATGTCATTAGAACCAGAGACAATATGGGATCCATCAGGTGAATAGGCAACAGATGTGATGAGATCTGTGTGTCCCTGAAATGGACCTGCCACAGATCCCCCAGTAATTGGATTCCTTAACCTAGTGACATTGTCATAAGAGCCAGAGATAATATGAGATACATTGAATAAATAGACAACAAACCTAATTGGATAATTTGGATATGTGTGCATTTGAAATGGACCTGCTACAGACTCCCCAGTGATTGCATTCCAAACTCTAATTATATTGTCATCAGAGCCAGAGACAATATGAAATCCATCAGATGAATAAGCAACAGATGTGATGGAATTTGTGTGCCCCTGTAATGGTCCTGCCACAGACTCCCCAGTGATTGCATTCCAAACTCTAATGGTCTTGTCCTTAGAGCCAGAGACAATATAGGATCCATCAGGTGAATAGGCAACAGATACAACAAAATCTGTGTGTCCTTGAAATGAATCCACCACATATTCCTGAGTGATTGCATCTTGAACTCTAATGGTGTTGTCATAATAGCCAAAGACAATATGTGATCTATCAGGTGAATAGGCCACAGATCCAATCAAACCTCTGTGATCCTGAAATGGACCTGCCACAGACTTCCCAGTGATTGCACTCCAAACTCTAATGGTCCCATCATTAGAGCAAGAGATGATATGGGATCCATGAGATGAATAGGCAACAGATGTGATGAAACCTATATGCCCCTGAAATGGATCTGCCACAGATTTCCCAGTAACTGCATTCCAAATTCTAATTGTCTTGTCATTAGAGCCAGAAACAATATGGGATCCATCAGGTGAATAGGCAACAGATATGATCCACTTGGTGTGCCCCAGAAATGGGCCTGCCACAGATTCCCCAGTGATTGCATTCCAGATTCTAATGGTCTTGTCATTAGAGCCAGAGACAATATGAGATCCATCAGGTGAATAAGCAACAGATCTGATCCAATCTGTGTGCCCCTGAAATGGACCTGCCACAGACTGCCCAGTAATTGCATTCCAAACCCTAATGGTATTGTCATTAGAGCCAGAGGCAAAATGTGATCCATCAGGTGAATAGACAATAGATCTGATCTGATCTGTATGCCCCTGGAATGGACCTGCCATAGACTGCCCAGTAATTGCATTCCAGACCCTGATCATATTGTCACCAAAGCAAGAGGCAATATAACATCCATCAGGTGAATAGGCAATACATGTCACAGACTTATAGTAAGCTTGTATTGTAAGAACCTCTGCTGGCCAGCTAGTAGCATATCCTGACACACTTGATCCATGCCTTTGAAGATGCATCAACCAAAGTCCACAGAGTGGAGAGTTGGATGGTGTCTGAGGCATGGCTGACAAATATAGATGTGGTGTGCATTCTTCCAACACAGATTCAAAAACTTGAATGAACTGCCATGCTTCTTGTGCTAGTGTGGCAATCTCTGGGTCCTATCAGTCCCTAAATCAGTATTTATCCAAATCCATTACTTCTTAACTTACCTTGATCCATGTCTTAAGATCAGTGCAAGTTTTCAAGGCTGATGAAATGGGAAGCTCAAAGGAATATAACAAAAGACCAATAGCTTCAAGCCAGTAGCATAGTTTGTCATTGATGAATTTTCTAACTTCATCCATCATATCTTCAGTAGGCTCAACATTTTTCAAGTGGTCCATCCAATATTTGCATGCATATGCCAAGTGTGGGGGAATAGCCTTTTCAATTTGACTTGACAGGTTAGGGACATCTTTATTATAATGTCTGGCATCTTCAAGATTGCATATGTTGAACTTCAGCATATTCTTCATGCAAGTGAGCAATGCTTTCCCAAGACATAAGGAATGATAGGGTTGAACATTGACATAAAAGATATCACTTCAAGATTTTTCCTGTAGGAAGTCTAAAAATGAGGTGTGCAATGGGCAAATTGGCTTGTCATCCAATACTCCAGCCAATAGTGATCCCATAGACTTGATTGCTCTCACTCTTGTATCTTCATCTGATCTGAACAGGGAGGAGAGAGAGCTAAAGGGTAGTGGCTCCTTGAGTGCAAGCACAATAGCCATCACATGATGAAAGTTTTCTTGAGCCTCCTTGCTAGGAAACAATTGACCCAATATAGTCTGGTAAAGGATATCTAAAGGATGGTGGCCAGCAATTTTGTCCCCCAGTACAACCATCTTAAACCCTTTTATGCAATTTCCACCATGATTATTGTCCTTGATAAAGCTGCATGCTGTGGAGACCCATTGGAAGAGATCCTGGGACTCTTCAACAAGCAACTGACACCACTCCTTGTTGGGCCAAAATACCTCCAGCTCACTTCGAATATCCAGAGGAAAAGAATGCAGTATATACTTCTCAATATCTCCATGAACAACATCCTGAGAGATCTCATCCATTTGTTTGTGCTCCAAACATGAGCCGGACAGGAGAATGGAAAGGATGTCTGCTTCAGGACGAGATGTGATAAGAAAGCGAAGGTTGGATGGGCAGGAGATGTGAGTAATATGCTTGGATATCGCAATTAGAAGGTTTTGACGATCAGCTGAATCACCACTTTCGTCTAAGGCATCAATGACAATGACCAGGGGTCCGACAGGATCGAGATGCTTGCTAGGTTCAATAATAAGATCCTCCACTTGGCGTAATGGCGACGAGGTCGTGCGAAGTGCTTGGTTATCTTTCACGACTCCCCAGAGTGCAGACTTGAAGTGGGAATCATGATCAGAGAGGTCACGAGCAATAGTACTAAATAGATTGTCCGGTCTCTGTGTTGCCATGTCAGAGCGTGAAAAGCAATACGACGATCCCAGTCTCTTTTGCTTGTCATACAGCCGAGCAATGGAATGAGCGACCGATGACTTGCCCGATCCCGCAACACCAGTGAGAAGACACACTCGCGGAGCATTTTCAGTAGGATCATTGATTATGTCACAAATATCGCGCAGCAGGGATACCCGCGTTCCAGAAAGGCATTCTTTCTCCGGCTCGTAGCTAACATCAGGCACATATGATAATTTGGAGAGGTCAGCAGATTCCGCTGAGACACCGGTTCGTGAGCATCTGCCTACGATTCGAACACTTTGGACATACCAGCATGCTCAGCCGCATTCATCATTCGAAGGAGAAAAATCTCTGTCTGCACGGCAACACCCTCCAAGAATGCAGCTCTCAGGGCTTGGAACTTGCTCTCGAAATTGGCGACCTTGGTATCGATGTCGGAAATCGTGTACTTTAGTGTGCGAAGCCCTAAACGCACAGATGAGAGGTGGATAACGTGAGTACAATGTGGACTGACAGAAGCTCTTCTGTTTCGCATATTCGCAAATAAAGTAACCGCACTCTGTCACCTGATCTACTAGGAAGGTGATTGTCTTGAGGTGCCTCTTGATCGCCTTCAAGGGCTCTGCGTCATTGACAAAATCGAGGGCATCGTTCATGGTGCGTGCCAAGCGAATGATCTGGTCATCACGATCTTTCTGATTTACCAGTACCTGCGTAAATTAATACCAGCGGTCAGAGGCGATGCAAATGAGGAGGAAGAGACGGACCTTGTTCGCAGCTGAGATAACAGACCAAGCGAGCGACGCATATGGGTGAATCTGTACGACATGCGGGCCATTAAGCACCCGAGACAGAGAGCAGAAGTAACCATACCTCAGCAATATTGGTGACAATTTTGTCAAACAGTTCCACCCTGTTTAACAAACTACCCCACGTCGTCTCGAATGCTTGTTCCCGGGTCAAGGTACTCGTAACAGCGTCCACTGCCGAGTTAACCGCACCAACTACTGCAGGCGCAGGATCAAGTGCGTCGGCAATGCTAGTCGCTGCGATGGCGACGTGGGTCGCTTGACGTTCATCTGCATTGGCTCCCTCGAGTGGCTCAGCAACGAGCACAAACTGGAGGGTAACCCCGGATTGACCGGACCCATCGGAGGTAGCCTTGGCAAGAGGGACTCGGAGCACTTCGATCGGAAAGATCGCGTCAGTAGAACACATCACACGACATATCTACATACCACCGTTGTTGAGCTTTCCCGATAATCCACCGATTGTATCATCGAAACTCCCCAATAACTCATTCCTTCCAAAGTGATGCACCCAATAAACGTTTGCGAAAAGAACGGAGCCATCATGCCCGTTACTGATGAAACCTCAGCTTGTTAACTTCAAACAACGCATCTGTACGCACAAGGACAATGTCTCGCCCCAAGAAGTGACATTATTCGCCTCCTTCATTTTCTTCGTCCTCTGCGGGTCATTCCCACCTATGGAAAATTCGATCCGGTATTGCCTTGGGCCCCGGATTTTGCGTCGCGATGCTTGAGTGAAAAGTTTGATGTCTGAAAGAAAACATAGATCAACCCCGTGTAGAGGGACTCACGTCGCAAGCCCACCTTTGATAGTAATCATTTTCCCCCTATGGCCGCTGTCAAGCCATTTGAAACAAAGTTATAAGGTAAGACGTACGTTGGAACTTGGCTCATTGTACGCTAGAATGACTGTATTTGTTGTAGTGGGTTACTGGAGTCGAGTCTGGGAGGAGAGTAGGAGAGGAAGAGGACGTGGGTGGGCAAGCCCAACGTGTGAGTAATGCGGCAATACCTTGATGCCGATTTCTGTGATCCCGGGCCGGTGTCAGCACACCCGGTTGCGGTCCTCGCCCAATCACTGCCCGTCGAATTGTAAACGCCATCACTCACTCTCAGGACCGTGTCTAGACATCATTCTGCTTACGTACTTGAAATCTCATACCCATTGTTCATGATAGCCGTTCGAGCCGCCACCACTGTGCGCGTGTTGTCCATTCCGCACAATTTGACATATATTTGTAAGGCCAACCGGGGCCAACGGTGGAACACTAAGCGAGCGGGCGGGCAAAGGACTGGACCAAGCTCTGTAGGGGTGACTACGCGATACGGGTACAAGAGCGACTCTGATATATCTACGATAAGTGGCGGAGAGTGTACAACACGTAACTGTATGCTAGTAGGAGGTGTATGCCTTACAATATTCCTTCGACACTTCCATCATTGAACTTCGTACTATGGTCTCTCCATACGCAGCCTCCCGATGATTTTGTCGTCGAGTGTTATAATGTTCCCCTGGAATCGACCGGCGACACGTCGGGATGAACAAGTATTTTATTACTTAAAGTCATCGTGAGGCGACACAGCACCGACGAGGTCGTACGTACAGTTGTGATCGCATCGCTGATACCCTGCCTCGGAAAATCTGTGCCGTGTCGTAGGTTCAGTGCCGATCTCGCATTGGAGACTGGCTAAAACGTGCACGCGCGCATGCGTGCGTACACAATCAGTCCCAACGAGAGTAAGACCAGAGACGCTGGAGAAGCCGCTTGCTACGCAGCCGTACCCACGGCTCGAGTATTTGTAGTAGCAAGCAGAGCTTGTCACTGCCAGCGGCCTTGGTGTTCGTTATACTGGCGGGCGGCCAGGTCGGGTCCAGATCCGGGTGGAAAAACGGAGTGAGTAGCAACCCAGGTACTGAAGGCGGAATGAGTCGGGACCAAGTGCCGCCCTTGAAGCTGTCACGTTCGTATCAGCCGACAATTGTCATTATCGATGAGGATCGACAGGGAGGCAATCATGTCGAATGGGCGCTTGGCTGCCAGGGGAGATGCAAGGCCGAGTGCGGGGTATGATCTGTCGGTGATGGTGACGAGAGCTGCGCAGATATATGCGACTGGGGCCAGTGGAGGAGAAGGAGGAAGGGCCAGCGTGGACAGGTAAGGAGGGACCTTCAGGTGCCGGTGCCGGTCCTGGTTCGGGTTCGGGTAGGGGTGGAGGCAGGGTAGGTGGATGACATTGCTTCCTGGAATCGTATGTGTCACCACGGGCGAACAACCCGCCATATGCGGCAGGGGGCGGAGGTATGGTGCGAACGCAAGGGGTGAATGCTACTAGGACGCAGCACGCTCACGGCACCGCAGCAGGAGCACAAGGACACGACCCGTTTCCATGTCTGGGCGTAGCTGAGGGGCAGACCGAGGAAACAGTGCGGTTGAGTGGAATAGATTCGTGGTCGGTAGGACGATAGCCTCATGTTCGTCTCTGTGCCTCGAATGATATGGTGATTGACCGTCCTTACTTTTCCCTTTGGGCACAACTCCAACCTCGCGCTATCCTGTCAATTACGAACACCTCATTTCTTTTTCTTACTCGCGAAGACTTTTTCTGTTTTTCTCATTATTACAATCCTTGACGAGTGATGATGCGTCGCATAACACGAGCGGTCGGTTGGGTCGTCTGGACGTCTATCGACGGGCCGAGTGTAACTCGACAACCTGGGCGTAAACCACAAGCTTTTCCTCAACCCCCCACACACCAGACCAATACTCGACAGTGCACTTGAGACGGGACACGATGCCCTTGGTGCGTTCGTCGGCGATCTTGGGGATGGGGTCACCATTCCAACTGCGAATGCGGATTTGGATGCGGGGTGAATGCTACGGCACGCACGGGCACACGGGGGAAACACGTACCCCGTGAGATGCAGGGCGGCACAGAAATCATCGGCGCAACTCGGGGCGAAGTAGTGCGCGAGTTCTCGCCACGTGCGTGTGTGACGTCGAAGCCGAAAGGCACCCTTGTATATACTGTCTTCGCATCCAATGCTCGGAGCAGTAGCGCAAAGGGTTGTTTGAGCCGACGCGTAGGCAGAAGACGAGCCTGTGGAGATGGACCGTGGCGGAAAAGTCGGTTGGGCTGGTAATAAAGCAGTGTCGAATACCTTGGTGCATGTGCGTTCGCGATTGGAGAAGGCTGGGTGGATTCAACACGGTCGGCCATCCCAGATCTTGAAGGTGAGTCTTGTTGGCAAATTAGGAGCTCATTGTGGGGGGTCAGATCGCCGAGGCCGAATTCTGGGTGGACAGACGCGTGTATGTCTCGCTTTGTTTTGCTTTGCACGTCTGTGCCGAGCCCGCCATTCATTCATACAGCGTACGATGAATGTACACTTCCCGGTTGCGGAGACAGCAACAGAAAACCAAAAATGTGGCCATCCGGGTTAACTCGTGGATCCCCGCCGACAGACCGTACACCGCAGAGGTCAAAATGGTCATCACTCCCCAGCTCGTACGTGATATATTCGACCAGCTTCCTGTAGTTGCGAAAGCGTACAACGATTAATGTACCAAGCAAGGTAACGTCCGTTACTCCAGGCCTTGTTTTCTGTGTTGAAAGGATGCTGTGCAGAGGTTAAGTGGAACTATGAGATCCTCAGTAGATGTCAAGCTACTGATATTAAAGGTACTACCTATGAGATCTATGGTAGTTAGTATAGTAGTAAATGCCTATGAAAATAGGGCTTACCCTCAGTAGATGTCAAGCTACTGAGGAAATAAACTAGGAGACTGTAGCAAAGTGTACGCTCTAAGCTTATGTAATGATTTCAGTATATGGAAGACCAAAGCGCACTGGTCAAATTTACAACATTCTGTACGGTGCTGACCTGTGTTTAGCTCTCTGGAGCAGAATTTTGGAAATGTTATCTTCAGAGCAAAATATTCAACGTGTATCGAGCTTCCATACGTTCTTCGACCATGTAGCATAACATCAAGAAGGATCCGATATTTGACAGGTGTCTCGAAAGGGTCGATGACCGTTGGTGCTATCACATTTCATCTTGCGCTACCAGAGATTTATACTATGATGGAATTAGGATTAGGACCTATAAGACCAAGAGACGGTGCATCTGATTTATATATCAGTCTCAGTGCTGTGCTCGAAAACCATGCAAAGGTATGTTAGTGTTTTTCTAGTGAACACTGATGCACAGTAAATAGACAGGAAACAAAAATGACATCACACTGCAGGCCAGCCGTTATCATACACTGTGCACTCCTACTTATTCGTTAATTCAATGAGCACTTAGAGAAAGCACTCAGAGAGGTTGCTCCATTCCGCATTGTGCGTTGAATAGTTACCTTTTTTCAATGTTCTTTCTTAGTTTATCCCCAGAGGAGATATACCACGTAGCAACCGGTGACAACTAGATGGACCAGACAGCGAGATAATACACCATAATCCCTCCCCTGATACTAGGCTATGAAATCCCTGATGGATGCCATAGAGCACGCACTCATGTTTCACCGTGCACAAAGTGTGGCCATGGGAGGTGGTGCTCCCTTGGAAAAACCGGGTAGCATGAACTCCGTATGGGCGTGGCCTCGTGGCGTGAATGATTTGCGATCACCGTCCACTGGTGCTTTACGCGGGTCATTTGATTCTTGCTCCATCGGTCCGTACCACGCTCATGATGATCATCTGTATGATGCTTCCGGTACCTTCGTCCGTGACAGCCATCGAGCGCTTGACTGTCGTTATTAGCATGAACATTAGTTTGGTAAGGCGCAACGATAACTCGGATAATGTCAAGTGACAGTAATCTACGCGATGCAGGTTATGTCAACCACTGTGTTCTCCAACTACCATCGACACGGTCTAGCATCCCCTAACGATGATCCTCATTTCGGACACCAAGGTTTAAGAAATCCGCGCCCTATCTGCACAACAAAAAGCTATTCATGATGCCCGCCAAAAGGTACTGTCCAAAATAAAGACACCCACCGAGTTCGGGGATGGAGGCAGCCATCACAACTCGCAGGGCGCACTGCTGTGCCAGTTGCGAGTGACAGACAGGGTGCGGGTGGAGGAAGAGCGGGATCTGAGATCGTGTATACATCCTAGTAAGCGTTCGAATTTGTCTTGGTGTCGAGGACGCGACAGTGCACTTGAGACGGAAGCAGTACCCTTGGCGCGTTAGTTGGTGATCTTGCACTCGGGACTGTGGAAATGGCAGCAGGCGATTGCATCTCGACCAGGGGTGCGGGTGTAGGGTGAATGACATGGCCATGCATACATGGGGGAATGGTGGGTGGACGTACGAGTGGAATTTGACTTGGGTGGTCGTTTAAGAGCTCGCTCGGACAGTCAGCGCGGGGGTTAGCGGGGATCGGGGGCGCGAGGCGAGTGGATGTACGCTAGGCTGGTTGTCGACCGGTAGTCGCGCATCTAACAGAGCAGGTCTGGCACGAGGACCGGAAAGAGCCAGCAGTCCGAGTCTTGGTCTGCCCTCGACCTATGGGTTGGGCACTGGCCAGTCAAAGACGGCCCCGAGGTATGAATTGCCAACCTAAATCAAGATAGATTTGGTGCTACGAACCAGAGGCCCAGAGCACTAGGGTCACTGAACACTGTTTGGCGCACAACCTTACGGTAGCATACCGGCATTGTGCCGCGAGAGTCGTCTTCCCTACATTCAACGCATGGACTCATCGCAGGTCTCCAGGAAATGATTCATCCGACGAGGGCCACCTTGAAGGCTCTCCATTTATATCCCCTCTCCAAGTTTATCCTCGATGCGCTCCTGCCTCCGAATCGAGCTTGGGCGGACAGAGCGGTCATGGGCACAGAACTCAATGTGACGCTGAGTGCAAGCATGTACAGGCAGCTAACTCTATTTCTCAAAGAACTCGAATTATACCACCAGATTGCAAAGATGACTGACGTTGCAGAGTTAAAGGAGTATCTTGGAGAGCTGATTGGCTCCTTCGAAAGCACAGAACAAGTGGGAGCACGCGAGCTTTACATCACGAAGCAAGGCTGGATGAGTAAAGAGAGTTATGCCTCTGGTAGGAAGAAAACTAGTATGGCGAGATTTTGGATGATCAAGACATGGGGAAAGGTTCCAGATTCGAATGTTGCAGAGGGCGAAGTGGGATAAACCCCTTCTCTCCCCCTTGTCCAACGTCCCCTCTCCACCAATGACCTCGGTCTTGATTAGCTCTGCTCCCTTCTCGCAGTAATTTCCATCACCTCCGATTGCGAAGCTGTTCTTCGCCGGCCGAAACCTACTGGTCCTCTCGGTGTCAACAATGTGTTTTCTCCCGTTCGTGGTGGTAGGGCCTCTAGTCAAAATGATGTGCCCCCGCTGGTAGTATCCAGAGCGTGTGCTGCTCACCTACCAGAGGTAGAACCGATTCTGAGAAGTACTATGTCCACTCCACTCGGATGATACGCGTGCTCATACCGTTGGCCTAGCTAACTTGATAAAGAGAGATCCCCGCATAAATGACTGGCCTTGCCAAGGCACGAAAGGTGGTATGTTTCTTGTCAATTTATCATGTCATCTCCAAATCTTTCGGTTCTGGCATACTTTGCGGTATGCTGATTTTGTCACCAACATTATCCCTGAGTCAAATGTTAGCTTATTGTGGCGTTACTACAGCATCCCGAGTCGTGACTTTTTGGCCAGTTCGTCACACGCATCATATGCACCCATCACTTACGTACAACTGCATCCTGTCTTGTCCTGCTAATGATGATTGGGAACTCTATGCTCAATACTCATTTCTGTCAACCACTTGGTGGTCCGACTGCTCCACTTTCTGGGAAACATTTGGGCAGCTTCAGACCATTCCGATTCTGAGTGTGAAACTTACTGCTTCAGTGTTAGGACTCGCATCTACCTGATGCCAAGCGATCTTTCTTACATGCTGCGAATCTAGTCCTCTCTGTTTTGCATCATATCGCTGATTTGGCGCAAGGCCCTTCTGACCCAGATATGTAGGACCCGGCGCTGCTATTTCTCGCATTCACCCCGATCAACCGCTACTCTGCAAGCGTGAGGAACAGAGCATGGAGCATAGCAGGCCCACAGACCTGCAACGACTCGATAAAGGTCCGCTTGCAGTCAACCTGTGCAAAAAGTGTTTTTATTGTTCCATATTCCTTTTTGTTTCTGTCTTGGTATGTACTCGTGTTTCTTTTTTCTCCCTTTTCACGACGTCCGTCATTGACTTGGACCTGGTCATTTTCTAATACATAGCATTAGACATCCGAGTCTTCACCTTGCATGGTTCCTCCTAATGTCACTCCCTGCCAGTGCACACACAATGCTCATCTCCTGTCTCCTGTGACAAGCGCTGATCAATAATGACGTTATCAGATACACGTTTATCCAACTCGTTATCTCTCTCCTCCTTGACAACTCAGCCCGAGGGCAGAGAGGTAAGTGTGTTAAGGTTACTGTTCCCCCACAACATGGCGTGTGACGATTGCACAATCTATTGACAGAGGCAGCAATAGAAAACCAATATGACCGTCCAGGTCGATTCGTAGATCCCTGCTCAGAAACCGTAGACGGCAAGGAGATCAAATCCGTCTTCACTCTCGGCTTGTACATGATATATTCGAGGGGTGGCAAAAGTGTACAGCGACAATCGATGACGCGGACGTACCAAAACAAGATAAACGCCTGATACTCCTGGCTCCCGAGCATCTGTAGAGTGCCGATCCGTGTCTGGCTCCCTAAAGCAGTGGACCACTTTCAGAGCAAGTTCATCGATTCACGTCGAGCTTCTATACGTTCTTTGGCCACGCAGCGTGTGTCGTCAAGGAGAATTCGATATTTGACGAGTACTTGTGTATCTCAAAAGGGACGGCAATCGTTTGAACGATCACACCATCTCATACAGTTCCAGAGATTCATACTGCGACTGGATCAAAATTAGAGCCGGGAAAACCTGCTTCCCTTCATTGTCCCCACACGTTTTAGTTTATAGAGTGAGTTCTGTGAGACCTTGATGTGTACGAGGGAAGCTGCATCCAAAGATCTAACAGATGATAGAACTGATTGGGTCAGGTCATGTCAAACATGAACGGTGATTGTCATGATTGTATGCGATTAGGACTACACAACTGAATACCGAGATAAAGCAAAGTAGTGCCAGTACCACTGGGGATACTTTGACAATGACGTACCCACGAAACCTCTGCACTACAGGTAGAGGTGAGTTGGACCTGGACCACACTGTACCTGTATCTGCCCAACCTGTCAGTAAAATACCACGGCGTCACCCGTACTGGTACACATCCCTAGCTACGCCGATTGCATATATGAAATATGTTGTGCAGGCCACTGACAACGCTTGTGTTTGGTCATCCCCGTTGCCGATAGACCTTGCTCGGTAGAGCAACCGAATACACAGCATTATGTTCCGTTGACGCGCCGGCTAGGTGAAACGCATGAACCTCGCGTCGAGCGATACAATGGTTTTGCGCTGACAGCAGGAAAATGGTTTCGCCGGCGAGATTTCAACACTACCGGATTGCTGTCCTCAACGTAGCCGAGTGTTCAACCCTGCAGGAGACCTAGACCCAATTATGTCACAAAGAATTTACTACATACGACGCCTGTTTGGGAAACCGAAGGTCCTTGTCATCACCATCCACGACGGCGTCCTCCCTTGCCCCACTTTTCTAGGAGGAAATGCACCATGAACTCATAAACCTCCCGGTTAGCACCTCTTCTGGAGATACCATGGTCACTGTACAGGCGGATCATCAGAAATACACAATGGAACCAAAGAACGCGCAACGTACCTATCGGTAAACATTCTGAATCTGAAATTCCTGACTTGGGCCGATGTGAGCATATCGAGTAGGTGGGCAGAGTGGGCGAAGTGAACATTGTCATCGCCGCTCCCGTGGGCGAATAGGAAATCTATGTTCTTGAACCCATCAACGTGTGAGATTGAGGCATTGACGTATCCACCAGAGTTATCGTCAGGGAGGCCCATATAACGCTCCGTGTAAATGGAATCTACAACCAAAGAATAAGAGGCCCTGGTGTTGGCGACGAACCATTTCGCCTACCGTATAATCGCCAGCTAGTGACGGGCTACAAACTAAGCTAAGCACCAAAATAGGATCAGACCGACTCAACTCACCGCTATAGCCATGGACAGTGAATGGATTCCAGCATCAGCCTCGGCGACTTTGGCGGCCATGAACCCTCCATAGGACTGAGGTCAACAGATATGAGAACAGGGTGGTGGTTCACGGTGTATGCGCTCTTACCCAACCCCAGATACCAATGCGTTTAGGGTCTACATAATCCTTGCCAGCCCATATGCTGGGCATGACTTGAGCAGGCAGGATTAGAAAGAGAAATACGGAATACACACCGTGCAGCATTGATCTGATCCCGAGTTTCCCAAAATCCCATGTTGTACCTAACTGGATTGCGCAGTCGACGTCCCTTGTACCCAGTTCCACGCCCGTCGACAACGACAACAACATACTGTAAGGTGCAGACAAGGTAATCATGCCAATCACGCTTGTACTCCACATCGACTTTCTGACTCCCAGGGCCGCCGTAACTGTGGACAGTCAGAAAAAAATCCCGTCGTCCAAGGTTTAGGGCGCACACGAGGAATAAGACTGGATATTTTGTGCGCCCAGAATCGTCCATTCTAGGCGGCCGCATTTCCTTCACGTTAAGCTCTGAGATCCGGTAAGCGAGAGGGCGCTTCAGGCCAGAAAATAAAATGATTCACCATAGCCCTCGCTATCAATCGTCGAGTACGTGGTCGTTGCTGCCTCGAATTCGCTAAGGGTTGTGTTCAGTGCGGCATTATCAGTGAGGACATAATCAAATTCTGTAAATTGAACAATGAACAACATTGGTGTCCTCCAGAAACACCGAGATTACCTGGATTGCTAACATCCACCACCCTTTGCCACGGAACATTTGGGCCAGCATAATGAAGTAAATAAAACCCTGCACCAGGTGAAAAGCTAGTAGAATAGGAGGACGACGTCGCATCGTCGGTTAGGGGGGTAGGAAGAACCAACGAGTCAGTCTTCGGTGATGAGATCGGAACTGAGTACAGATGGCGTTCAATGGATGGACGCGCAGCTTGGAAATAACTGTTTGAATTTACTTCTTCAGCATCATGTACGAAACAGGCAACGGACATTAAAATCTTGGAGCTCACATCAATCCCCGCTGGATATCCACCGCTTGAATACCGTTTGTAACCTCCCAGGCACCAGAAGTAAGGAAATGTGGCGTAGAGGAAGTGGCCGGGTCAAAGAGAGCAATATGATTATAACCATCTTGGGTGGGCACGATGTCCAAGTAAGCGGGAGAATCCCCGGATCGTAGGCCTGCTGGGACCGGGTAAATGTTCTGGCCCTGCGAATGCGAGGATTACATGAGTTCTGAGGCGTGCCAATCAGCCAAAGGTTTACTAACATGGTCAATCCAACCGTCGTCGCCCTCTTCGCCATCGGTGCCAAGCTTTCTGACAACATCGCCTATTGCAATTCCTCCTGGAGTGGCAGAGCCTAAATCAAACAACACAACGTTTCCACGGTCGGCAGCTCTGGTAACTTCTTTTAACACCAACGTTGAGTTGTCGACCCAAGCAACTTGGTTAATGATGCTGTTGTTCGATGGGAAACCATCGGACCATTTCAAGTTAACAACAGCCTCATCTGCAGCGGAGGTTGGTATAGACTCCGGCTGACTCAGATAAGCTCCAAGATCAAAAACGTGCACAGATACGAGAGGGTTGTTGTAACCTGGCTTTGGATATTTAATCACCACTTCTTCCGTATATGGGATAACGGCGTAGGAATCATCAGTGGGGTTGTAGATGGGGAACTTGTACTCCTCAACAGCAGTTTCGTCGAGACGAAGGAACGCAATTTTTGAAGAGTCGGGAGACCACCAGAGCGCATGATCTTGCGCTAGTACTTCCTCTTCATAAATCCAGTCTGGTACACCATGAAAGAGAGACGCATTGCCACTCGTAGTGACCCGAATAGATGAAGTCGATGTACTGTAAGCTAAAATAAACCGCGAGCTCACAGGCCACAGAAAAAAAAACCTTACGACGCCGAGGGAAGAACATAGAGATCATTAGAAGCAACGAAAGCAATTGATTCGCCTGTAGGCGACCAGGTTGCATATGCCGTCACTGGGGGATTGGTAGGCGGAAGAAGTGGATAGGTGGCTTTAGACTCCAGATTATGAACGTAGTAATTGCCGAAGCTGGAATGTCTCCATTGCTAACACTGCATTAGACTCGAGAAAAATACGACGAAGAGACCGCGGATACCTTGTGCTGATTTGCTTTGACAAGGATGTATTTCATGTCTGGGGAAAGCTTCCAACTGGTCCAAGATATCACTCGACCGCTCTCCTGCAGACAGAGTGAGAATTTGCTTGGTAAAGGAAGCAGCTATTTACGTCTCTGATGTCAGTAAACGAAACCAACGCAGTGGTCGCATTTGTCTTCAAGTCAATAAGTTGAATTTGTCCATCCTGGTGAGTCGAGAAAACACCATCTCCGGCTAATGCTACGTGAGCGGCGATCAATAATGGCTCACTATCTTCGCACCTTCAGGGACCCAGTGAAGATCTTGGAGATATTGGCTAAAAGTCCCGTTGAATATATGGTCAAGAGATACTTTGCGCCCTCTGGATGCATGGTATGGCTTTCCATGATAGAGGCTGGTGGCGGCAAACACACCAATGCAGGCTGACAAAATAACCAATGATGCCAGGGAGTATATGAGGTACCTCAGCGCGGCCGGACGCTGAACGTGAAGTGAATATGAAGTGCAAAGAATGATGCCTCGAGAGTACTGACTTTGCCACCTCCCACTCTTAACCCGTTCCCTGGCTCAGAGTCCATAAATTCTCCGGGATGAAGCACACCGTGGCGTTCCTGTTTGTCCAGAAAGTGGTCGTCGTCGTCCTCCTCTGAACTCGGCGGGTCAAACGGCCCATCTCCGTAGTAAACTGGTGGCCGCACGACAAAGCCAGGGCGCGGCTGAGCGCGAGATGAAACATCTAAGAAATCTCCGCCCGCATCATCGTCAGCAACGCGTTCGTACGTTAGCTTGGGCATCGCACGCCCGGTCAAGAATGTTTGATGTCGGTCGGATGTTTGAGCGAAATAGGCAATCAAGCGATCGTGTTGATTATGTAATTGTGATTACGCGGACACCTTAAACTCCGAGTGTCCTCTTGGATTCAGCATGGCACCTCCACGGCAGGGCAGCTGGGATCCTGTACTGCTCATTTCTCAGGTATTTCTTTCCCTACGACCATGTAAACCGCTTATGCTCGTCTGCAGATCGTAGCCGTGCAGACGTTGCACTACCTCACACTTTCCTTCCTCGTTCCCCCACTGCTCGCCGTCTTTGCCGAGCCAACCTCCCTCATGTACGAGGGAGGCGCCGCCAATGTAGGTGCGTGGCTCCTTTCTTTGACGTGTCTATTCAGGGAAACAAACCCCACCAGGCATGGTAATGGACTGGAGAGAGATGGCCGGCAAACCTACAGTCCGCGGTGTCCAGGGTGAGGAGCGATGGAGCTCCTATTACGGTGCGTGGAGTAGCGGCAAACAAGTGGGTGGCGGGTGGGAAGATGGTCGATGGGATGGACGGACAGACCCTATACGAGGTTGGGTCATCGCGGCATCCTGGTTGATTGCTTCTTCAGCAGAGTACGTGTTCCATGGCCCGTGCTATGATGTTTTAACTCTCTGATCGGACAGCATCTACTACTTGTACACTCTCATAAGGCGGCCGCGCCTCATCTTGGACTTTGCATTAACACTGGTGTTCATTCACCTGGTGCTAACGACATATTACTCGGCTTCCATTCCCACATCACTGTTCTTCTGGCTTGTCATGTTTGCAGGGTCTGCTTGGACGGTAATAACTGCGGAGCAGCTCTGCGTAAAGAGAGAAATGTTGGAAGGTCTAGCTATTTCTGCCCCGAGAGATGAAACAAATGAGATGGAGATGGGCGGGCTCCTACGTAGAGATTAGGTGAGCATCATTCTTCCTTTACGATGTATCCCTCCCGGTCTTATCTATCCTCAAGGCGACATTACGATGTACTAGTTATTGCGCACATTCATGACTAGCTGTTTCAGAGAGGAACGCTCTTCCATTCCGCCACGACTGGAGCTTTACTTGGATATGAAATCACGGCGATATACTTCATCCAAGATGTCGGAAGTTACACCATGTCGACATGTCTTCTTGAGCTCAGGGTTTATCTTTTCACTTGACTGGGCGCACCGTGCCCACTGTACGGTGCGGGCTACGCACGTCCCATCCTGCAGTTTGTGGACATTTGTGGCGAAATCTTCACCCAACCCCTGTGATCCTGCCTTTGTTCAGCATCAATAAACAAACTGTGCATCTTTAGCGTCGCTTCTTTTAATTGCAAGCTGCTTTCGAAGTGTCCCTCCCTCATCTCCGTTGGTATGGCGGGTCCACCAGTAGTGGTGCAAACTCGCCTCGATAAGATAGTGATTAATCATCAAAGTTATCCGCTAAGCAGACTACAGTCCGAGCTTCGTACGTCAAGAAGCCACTTGTTCAGAGTTTTTAACATTGACGCCATAACCACGTTCGATAGATCCAGTGATCGGACTACGTACGTATCCTCTTGCACACAGTCGACAATACATGAGCGCCACATCCACGACTGATACTTGCCCAAAACCGCATGTTCTCAGCCACCAACGAAAGTGGCGATGCCTTCTACAGACCACAAAGTGCTTAAAAGGGTTTTTTGAACACCCGTGTCCACGGACGGTGTGCCACTGAATTACGTACGGGTGTCGTGTCAAAAAACCTATCCACGTCCAACGTTTCAACTGTGAAGTGGCGTGTCACAATCGGGGTGCAACGTCGGAGCCAACCGGGCTCCTCATCCACATACATGGTGCGCCACCAGCAAGGTGCACAACCATGATCCAGAAGATGGGTCAGACACCCTCCCAGAAAAGGACAATCCGCAGTGGGTGTGGGTGCGTCGTTGCCAAGAGGGACCATCTGGACGGTGTGATGTCCGAGTACGCGACTTGACTCACTTTTCCAGTGGCTTCTCGACTACTTGACATCAGCAAAGTGGAAATAATATTGGTCGTGTGATTGGTCGTTTGCGTCTGACTTGGGGTGTCGGCCGATGTATCAGACCAGAACATGATAATCTCTCGTCTGCGTTTTCGGCTCGTGACTCCACGGTGACGAAATTACACTCCCGTGTGCCAGAGCGGGCTACGGTGGCGCTCGATCAATATGAAGAATTCATGTAGACCCACGCAGCACCGTGAGATTGTGCGTCCCAGTACGATGTAAACTGAACATTCAAAAGCAGAAAAATATGAACAGGCCATACGCGTAGCATAAGTTCATCAAGCCACCAAATGACTTGTGTGGCAGAGTCTAGGACGTTCTAGAGTTTGAATGCACAGTCGGATGAACTCTCTCGCCTCCCTGTCACAAGGCAAATAACGCAGGATTTGGAAGGGTCTTGCAGCTGTCGGGGCCGTGAATGGTGAATCATAGCGCATCACCAGTGGGACTCAGATTCGCTGCCGATAGGACTGGGGTTTCAAGATTTCATGATGATAGGTGTGGCTAGTGTGAGAACGAGGGTCAGTAAGCTTTCATTTCTGGGTTGCCTGATGGGGACTCACTCGCATTTGAACCCACCGCCTCAGGAGACGGTGGTATAGCCGAGTTGCCTTGGATGGGAGAGATGAACGGCGTGGGCGTTCGCTGCGGCCATCATGATTCCGAGATCTGGCTATGCGATTCCAATACCCCAGGGATCTTGCCGGTAGATCCGACCATTGCGTGTCTTACAGAATGCACCCGCCTCCAAACAGATATGACAGCCTGCGGTGCCTCGCCAGGTGTGTTCCATTCTCTGCGTCGCTGTTTCTTCCCCTCATGTTGAGAGAGATGAACCGCTTCCTGGAATCAAACGCTCGCGATGACGAGATGGTGGGCCTGGCTATTGTATCACAGCAAGTGCCTCCTTATATTGTTTACCCACGTGTATCGGTCAGCAGTTCATTACGAGGGAGGTGGCTTAGCGGACCGTCGGGTTTTGTCACGTACGCCGGCTCTGCCGGGGATCAGAGACCCCGCTCGATTGTTGCGGTTTCGGTGCATTTACATCTCGTTTCCGTGGTGAATCGAACGGATGGCCTGGCGCTCATTATGTATGTATTACAGCTGCAAAGGCCTCAAACTTGGAGGACGCTTCACGGGGCAGGAAGCGAGGAAGCGGATCGCCAACCTGAGATTCGCTAAGTCAAAGGGGGCGTTGCTACTAGTAGTTCCTGGGTACACGCGAAATCGCCTTGCCGTAATGTACGGAAACTAGATCTGACTGCTCCGCCACAACTACGGGGGAGGGGGGGTCAAATCGCGACCCTCGCAGACTCCCATAGCCGCTAGCCATACAGCCCATGATTTATGCTCATCTCGGCCGGAATAGACGTAAACCGAAACGCACGCTGCGATAGGTATGTCGCTGGGAATGAGTACATGATGCTGCCTAGAAGGCAGATTCACCTTATCTGAGTTTACTAGTATGGTTACGACGTGTCCCTCTGAGTCGCACGTCAGAACTCATGCACCAGTATTCTCGATTGCTCTTTTTTTCTATCCGGGAAGTCCTTACCGAGATGTATTGATCCCGTCCCGCTCACTTGCCACCCTGCACATATTATATTTATGCATTTATGCACGAGGCGCCGATAAATCACTTAAATACCGCCCGTGCCGAGCCGTCTAACCCTCCGCTTCCCTCCTCCTCGCCAGCTCCCGTACTGACATGGAGACCCTGAAAAATATGCTTTCCCCGTTGGGGATGAACACCAACGCCATTCAAGACACTCTGGTAGTCCCACAGCATCTCCTTCGCCTTGCTCCATGTTGAAACTGAGCATCCACCATAGAAACTCGTTGTCATAGGTGGCACTGTCGAGACGGCGAGACGAGCTTCCATGTCTGCCTGGAATGGTTTCATCGACTGTATGTATGGTTTCCAATGCGGTCGAACCTGGATACTAAAGCCCCTTCTCGCACGTAGCCTTCTTCCTTACCGCACACTTTAGCCAAGAGGACTACCCATACGACTGGTGAGCAAGGTTTTTCGGGTCTGGTTGTTTCGAGCTGACGGGGTCACAGGTTGATGCACTGGTTGTCCAAGGCAAGCGTGTTCGCAGTACCCGTTTCTGCGACGCTCATGTGTGATCTAGCAACCTGCGTGGGGGCGTAGTCGCGAATTTGAAATAACGACCCGTACTGTCAGTCGCAACGGTCTCACGCAGTCAACCACGGGTGACTTGGATGATGAAGATGAAGGCGAGGAGGAAGATGCTCTCGTACACGGCCGTCGAAAACGAAAAGTGGCATTTATCCCAAGTTTAGGTAGAGTTTGCCATGTTATGGTTTCCCATGCTCCGTAATCCGTTCCGACAATGTGTTGGCAGACACGACTCACACAATCTACTACCGTGGTCATTGGCTAAGGGTATGTATTCAGCTCTGCGTTATCCTCAGGGAACTTATGCTATTGCTTGCCCGGACAAGATAACGCGGACAAAGCGCTATCCAGACTACGGTCACGGTGCATCTCTCAAGATCAGGTAATACATGCCATCATTCCTTTTGTCAGGTTCGGCTCACACTTGGTTTAGCGTCGTCGCTCGTAACAATGACATCCTGAAGAAATTGGTCCTAGAAGCCAAGCGCGAGTACGAGAAAGATGCAGAGCACCGGGTACACATTTTCATGGCGGATACGTGAGTTCACGGCTGCGTAAGATGGTCATGCGTTGATGTGCTGCATTGCTATCAGTACGTATGGCTGTTGGAGATGGAATGGTGCCCGTCAGAAGCGGCCCATGAGCTCCATTGTGCTCCAACCAGGAGTGAAGGACATGCTCTTGGCAGACTGTAAAGACTTTTTATGCTCCGAGGACTGGTCAGTGAGGTCTAGAACATTCCCAGGCCATTGAATAATGATTTCATCTTGCAGGTATGCCGAAAGAGGTTGGTGAAATATGAGAACGTGACAAATCCGACTCACTGGGTCCATGTGTAGGGATTCCATTTCGCCGAGGATACCTCCTTTATGGTGTCCCAGGAAGGTATAACAATGTCACACGCTATTATGTTGAGCCCTGACTCATTATGACACAGTGGAAAGACATCATTGATTCACTCGTTGGCTGGCGAACTGGGCTTGGACATCTATGTTGTCAGCTTGTCATCTAAGGGGTAACATTGACCGCCTTTGCTCTTTCTGCATCGTGCTGACGTGTCCTCACAGGATGAGTGATAATACATTGACCACGTTAATGGGACATGTACCGTCTAGGTCGGATCATGTGTATTTCTACTTGGAAAGTCTTTCTAAGTGGTCCCTTTTTAGATGTATCTTGCTTCTTGAAGATTTGGACGCTGCTTTCACCCGCTCAGTCAGTCGCGATTCATCGTCCACCGGCGTGCCCGCGACAAATGCATCAACGCCTAACATTAATGATACGAATGATGGTTCGACGCTTAGTCTGAGTGGCTTGCTGAACAGCCTTGATGGAGTCGCTGCGGCGGAGGGCCGGTGAGCGCCTTTCGTCACTGGATTGCGTGGTTTTTGCTAATATTCGCACCCCTTGGTCTCAAGCTTGCTGTTTGCCACGACCAACCATATCGAGCGTCTAGACCCGGCTCTCAGCCGACCCGGTCGCATGGATGTGTGGGTGAACTTTACCCATGCAACAAAGTGGCAAGCAGAGGGCATCTTCAAATGCTTCTTCCCTTCCAAGCCTGCTGCTTCGTCGTCAGCAGAGGCCACGTCACAAGAGAAGACTGACGTGTCACAAAAGAACTTGCCCCTACCCAAACGTAAGATGCCCGGGAATGCTATTCCGGTCCTCGAAGAGGCTGAGATTGCGGAGCTTGCCAAGCGGTTCGCTGATGCCATTCCCGAGGGTGAACTGAGCGTGAGTTTTCGTATGGAATCTAAGTTTGTTTCCCTGACACCCGTGTCATCGTAGGTGGCGGCGTTGCAAGGATACCTGCTGAAAAATAAAGTTCGCCCAAGGGAGTGTGTAGATGAAGTTGGCGATTGGTCTGTCAACGAACCCGAATATTCCCGAGAGGACACTGACATCCTTCTCCCAGGATCATTCAGGAACGTGAGACCCGCGAAAAGCTCAAGAAGGAGAAGGCTGAGGTGCGTCTACACGTTACAAGCGACGACGAAAGATGGTTGACGTAGCAGCAGCGCGAAGCCAAAGAAAAGAAGGAGGTATGTGATGACGTTTCGGGACCCCGCATTCTCATTCACTGACGCTTGGTTTTGTAGGCAGAGGAGAGAGAACGTAAAGAGGTACAGTTCCCATCCCTTGCCCTTGTCCTGCCCACGTTTTTGACAACATTCCGTAGAGGGAAGAAAAGGGTGCCAAAGAGGTAAACTCAAAAGTGTTTTCGTCACCATACACGTTTGTGCTGATCTACTTGCCGAATCAAGCAAGAGGAGAGGGAAACGAAAGAGGTTAGCGCGTCTTTTTTTTTTTTTTTTTTCCCATCTTTCATGAGCCCTTGCTCAAATTTCTTCGCACCCCCCCCACAGAAGCTTGAGAAAAGGGATCGATCGAAATCCAAGAAGGCCCATCGTGCAGAGACTGTCATGAAGCTCGAGGGTACTGCGCCGGTCGCCGCCTCGGGCGCGAGCACGCCCACCGAGACGGTCATTTCAGTCATCCACAGCGAATCCGTGTCGTCATCTGAGTCGGATGTGAGCAATGGTGGTATCGAAGCAGATACAGAGGAAAGCATGACGTCGGAGGAGGAACCGGACAAGCCCGCTAGCGACGCCAACTCGGACACCAACGAACACGTCAAGGACAAGTGGATCGCTGTCAAGGGCCAACAACAAGTGTTGTCATTGTCGTCGTCGTCGTCGTCGTCGGAAAGTTGAGGCTGCGTCTCGTGTCTACTAGGGGCCCGTCTTGCTATGCGCGCGCCTGGCGTTGTGGTCGTTCGTCTGAACTTTTTTGTTAAGATGGTGTGTTGGGGGGGAGCTGTGCCTGCTCTCGCTCTTCTCCCGATATACCTTCCTGGTCTTGGGTCTTGCGCCATTGCGAGTGTTTCCAGCTTGTGGCCCCGTGTCAGTACTTACCAAGTCCAATAAAGTGGCCGTACATTGTGGCAGTCAGATAGTCGTCATTCGGTATATATCGCTTGACATTTGGGATGTTTGTGTTCATTGGGATATTAGACACATCTATATCTTTCCTTGTGCAGTAGCGTGTTTTCTGCAACCTGTGAGCACCTCATGACACGGACACACGTCTCAGTTGGGAATGTATCCATTCAAAAACATCCAGCGTCAAACAACAGATGCCTAGTCGAAATGAGTCTACAACGGCTTCAAGTTGACCTCGGAGAGCGTCCTGAAAGCCTCCTTGTACGCGTCCAAGAGCGCCTTTACTCTTGTGCGCTCCGCGACCAGCGCCTCGTCCTCGTTCAGTAGCTCCGCGAACAAGTCTGGCTTGTACAGCGTCGCCACCAGCCTGTTCTGCACTTCCTTTGTCGAGTAGTTGACTAAAAAGTGCATGATCGCTTTAGGGATAAGGTCTTGAA
>JBBPKE010000312.1:12494-23938 GCA_038089095.1 Tylopilus orsonianus | reverse complement strand
CCAAGCCGTCTTCCTCGCCCAGCAGCTCCGATGCGCCGAGCAGTACGTCGCCGGCATCCTTCACGCCGTCATGGCCGAGAACCCCCACATCGGCCCCGTCAGCTCCATCGAGGCCTCCGTCGTCGAGTTCCATCAGCGTCGCCGTCATCTCGTCGACTGCCTCCGCTACCTCTTTGACGCTGCAGAGCTGGCCCAGCTCCCCGACGCACCGCGTCTCCATCGCCGTCTCGAGGCGTTCGTCAGGCAGGAGCTCGTCCCCGCCACGGGCACCGCGGATGCGGACGCCTCGCTCGCCTGTCGCGTCTTTCGCGAGATCGACTCCCTCGGCGCCGCCGTCGCACACGCCCACACCGCCCAGCAAAACGCACAGACCGACACCATCCCTCCCTCGGCAGGTGCGCCCGCCGAACCCGTTCCTGTCTTTTTTTTTCTTCTGACGCCCCTCTAGGTGCGCAGCCCGCTCTCGGCCACGACATTCTCCACGCCCGCTACGACTCGCTCAAGTATGAGCGCCGCTCCCTCGCCATGGTCTACTACCAGATCGCCCGTCTCGGCTACTTTTCCCCCGCCGACGTGCAAATGTCCGTCGACTGGCTCGCTGCCAATCCAAACGACCCCATGACCGTCTACATCCTCGCAGCCGCTCTCTCCGCGTTCGACCCCGCAGACCCTCTCTCCTTTGCCGGAAAGGTCCGCAAAAACCTCGCCCTCGACAAGGCCACCATCGCATACATGAAGCGCCAGCTCGCCGCCAACTGGAAGGAGCCCGCACTCGGGGCGGCCATATCCCTCAAGTGGACCCTCTTCATGGCAGAGACCAGACATCGCGATCCTTCGCTGGAGAACCAAGAGGGCTTCAAGACCGAAGAGCTCGAGTCGCAGATATGGAATGCTGTCCAGGGCGACGCGTTTACCTACCTCGTTGCAACCCTCATTCACCTCCAAAAACGCACCCACACCTCTCCCATCAGCTCTTTTGCCGAGTTTGTCCAGCTCATTCCAGAGCAGCAGGAGCAGCCTCCAAAGGAGCCACTCGTCGACGAGTTCAAGCTTCCCGTGCTCAACATGGGCGATGTGCTCGTCCGCTCGCTCCTCACCTATGCTAGCTCTGAGCTACGCAAAATCAAACAGAGGCAGGAAGACGTCCTGGCAAGCGTTCGAACCGACCGCTCGAGGATGTTTCGGTCCGCCACCTCCGTCGCCGGCGAATCCGAGGGACAGCCCACTCCCCGAAATGATATTGCCATGTTGTATTCTCTCATTGGCATCCTCTACACCTCCCTTCCCCCTGAACGTGCGCTGCAGTTTTGGGGTGCCACGCCGCCTGGCGACACACATCATTTGTCGTACATGGAGGTCACCGAAATGTCTGCGGGTAAATTGCCCTCGTTTTTGCAATGGGCCGTGTGGTCTACGCAGGTTCGCGATGTGAACATGACGATGGCGCTATATGACATGCTGGCCGGTCTTGCCAAGGGTCAGCAGTGCAGCGAGCTCGCGTACAACTTTCTCGCTCGAGGTGGTGGTGAAGTAATCCCTGGCAGCAGTCTACCGAGTTCTGCCGGTTTGTACAACGCCGGCTCGTCGATATCGTGGTCCACCATCTTTGCCCTTCTCGAATCCTGGGCCTCCCCCGCTCCGTCCGCCCGTACGAACCAGCCTCCTCAGCAATCCCTCGCCGCGTCGTTTGGCGGATTCGGTTCTCTTGCCGCCTCCCAGCCTCCCCCGCCACCCATCCTGCCACCTCCCCAACACATTCCCATCGGACCCAAGGACGTACTTCTCGCGCAGGCCTTTCTCCGTCTTCTTTGCACTGTGGCTACGAGCTCGGTTGCAGTTCGCCTCGCCATTTCCTCCAACACTCAGTTTCGTGCCATCCCAACCCTCGTGTCGCTTGTCCCTCTGGGCATCCCCTTGGAACTCAAGGGTGCCATATTCGATGCGCTTGCCGCGTTTTGCGAACCGGGAGCCGGCCTCGCGGGCGTGGACATTTGCAAGAGCGTATGGACTCTGATGGAGAGGGTCGAGGTGATCAATGTCCGTGCGTCCGTATCCGGTCGGCCAGTCGGCGCGGGTGCCGTCTTGCCGCCCGTCAAGGGGGTGGAGGTAGAGTTGGACGAAGTGGAAGCGGTATACAAGCTCTACCCCGCCACCATCCCGTTCCTCAACCTGCTTGCGACGTTGTTGCACACACCTAAACGGCTTTCGCCACGCAGTCTGCTGGCGGATACCGAACCGCTCAACACGATCCCCGAATCTTTGGGCCAGCCCTACCGCGTACCCGGCATCGGCCCCTATGTCAGCTTCGTAGTGGACAATGTGTTTGCGGGATTGCCTCGCCGTGAGTATGCACGGCACTCGGAGAGATGGCGGATGAATGATTTGTGCCTCAAGTTTGTGGAGCGTGCTCTAGCAGGCTGGGAGATTGAGAATCTTGTCAGAGGAAGCGAAGACGGGACGTTGAAACGAGAGACCGTCGTCCCCTTGCTCGTCCATCCTGGTTTCGAAGTGCTCACCCGCCTGCTTACGAATTCGCCCCTCCAGTCCACCATCCTTTCCTACATCGTCGACGGCATTGAAGGGTTCGAGCGCGAGCTCCCCGCTGAAGAGCCATACTTTTTGCTGACGATCGTGCGCGTGCTGCGAATCATTCGCAGGGTGCTCGAGATCCAAGACGTTTTCCTCGACGTGTTGGTGCCCATCCTCGCTGAATTTGACAGTGCACCTTTTGTGGGGAGCGTTCATGCGCGGTCATTTTACACACGGTTCGACCAAGCACTGACCTACGGGACCAAGTATATCCCCGCGATCGCGGCATATGTCGTGTATCCAGCGTATCCAGAGCTCGTCCTCCTTGCCATCAAGATCATTTCACAGCTCTCAACGTCGACGTCGGTCACGAGTCTGCTCACGCTCGTCGAACGCAGTCCAGATTCTGAGCGCATCCTCTGTGGGTTCAGGCAGCTGTTGGATGTTGAATGCCTGGACGACGTCGACGCGGCGGAAACATTGGCAGAACAAATCACAGGCGCGGGCGCTGCAGACCGGGAAAGCCAAGAACCACTCGACCAAGCAATCCGGGTAGCAGTCCTCGATCTGCTCATTCGCAATACCGAACGCGGCACGACGTACCCCAACATTGGACACTTTTTGCTGTTTGGCGGTACCGAAAGTGAACATCAGATCCAAGATCCGCACGCGATCGGCGCACGCCGGACGTGCGCGCACGTCGCTCTTGATCTCGTCAACGCGGGCGTGCCGCGAATGAAAGTCAAGGGCAAGGACCAAGAACGGACGCACAAGGCGGCGATGCATGCGGAGCCATTGTTCAACGTCTTGCCGGCGCTGAGTGAGCGGTGCTACCGCATCATTCATCAGCTGTGCGTGCACCCAAAGACATCGGACGCGACGATGCGGTATCTGCGCACGCGGGAAGACTTTTTTGCGCGTCATTTGGCGGTGATACCGTCCAGGGTGCCTGAGACGAGTCTGGAGCCATTTATCGAGGTCATGTATCACGACGGATCGCGCGTGTTGACGAGCGTGGCGACGTTGCGCGCGTTTCTCGATTTACGTTCTCGGATATTGGATCTCGCTGCGCTGGATCTGCACGTCTTGACGAACAAGGGCCATCACAAGGGCGTGCTGGACATGTTACAGATTTTATTCGGGACGACGGACCGTATGCAGGAAGAACTGGACTGGGAGGACGAGATGGGGATGGCGCTGCAGCCGTTTAGGGAAATGGGTCAGTCGCACCTGCGCATCATCGAATTTGTGCAGTCGTTGAGCTTTGACTGGTCGGACTCGCTCACGACGGCTCCGGTCGACCTGGAGTACCTCGGATCACTCAATCTGCACGCGTGCGTGCGCGTGGACGCGACAGGATGCGAAGTGGTGGATGAGTCGGCGCTCTTGTCGCTTCTCACGTCGGCCTGTCGAACACTGCATGCTCAAGGGTGTATTACGGCGACAGGCCAGGCCGAAAAACTGAACGCGGAGACAGCCTACGTCTTGGAGAGCTGCGCGATCGAGAATCACCGGCGTCAAGTGGCGTACGCGGTCGCAACGGGCTATGAGGCGTGGCGTCGGCTGCTCGACATGGTGCTGACCAAGTGTTTCCAGCGACTGCCGCACGACCGACGGGAGAATATGCTATTTAACTTGCTGCACGTGCTGCCTGGGATCGTGCGGTCGTCGGATGTGCAACAGGGCACAGCGGTCTTGCTTTCGGAAGCCATGTTGTCGACCATGACCAAGCTGCGCGAGGATCGACGACATCAGGTCATGTTGCAGTCGGCTGGGGGGGACGTCGAGGCGGGGTCGCTGCCGACGGAGCGGTTGTACGCGCTCTTGAAGAGTCTGCTCGAGTGCGTACTGGAGAATGGGCGATCGGAGCTGGTACGCGGCAACTTGTACGCATGCTTGATCAATTATCTGCACTTGGTGTCGACCGACGAGGACGGTCCACTGGAAGGGGAGACGGGCGGCGAAGAGGGGGGAGGATTTGGGACGCGATCGATGATGGCGTTGTCGGCGTCGGCATTTGGTCCGAGGGAGGATCTGTCGCTCTCGGAGAGTCGGAGCTTGGCGCGATCGACGCCGACGCCGGTGCTGATGCCAGGTGGACGCACGTCGGTGCTCGAAGCGGGGACGCTCGCTGTGATGAAGAGCGTGATGGAGCGATTGGTGAGCACGGTTGCGCGCGACGCGATCGACGGGACAGAGGTGTGGAAGACGGTGGCATTTATGCTGCTCGACGCGCTGGCGCATCTGTGTCGCGGGGACAAGTCGCGTACATTGTTGGGTTGTTTGGTGCGGTATGGCATGCTGTCGAATTTCGTGCGGGGGTTGAAGGAGGCGGAGACGACGTTGCAGTACGTGTTGAAGCCTGATCCGGGTGCGTCGTTTTTGTGTCTTGTCGTCCGCTCGTGTTGACGGTGTTGAGCGTAGATGACTTGAACCCGCTGTACGTGTACGAAGCCAAGATGTCGCTGTTTACGCGCATGGCACAGACGCGGTCGGGCGCAGAACGGTTGCTCGAGGCGCAAATGTTGCCCATCCTGTCTCGGTGCGAGTATTTGGACACGCGCCCGGAAGAGGACCAGTCGTTTATGGGTGGGTGTGGGCGGGCGTCTAGATGCGCGGTGTTGGCTAACGCGTGTTGGATAGACCAAGATTCGTTTTTGCCATCGGCGATTCAGCGGTATCATCAATTGTTTATGCCGGCGTTGCAGCTTGTTGTGGCCATACTTGCCTCGCTGGGTTCGAAGCACGCGACGGCGAACAATCAGGTGCGTCGTCGAGTGCTGTCGTTGATTGTCGCGAATCTCTCACATACACACACATATATATAAACAGGCCCTCGAGTTCTTGTCGAGTCACCGAGACACGATCGTGATCATGCTCAAAAACGACAGCGGAGACGTGGCGCTGTCTTTTATCGAAGAGATTCACCTGCTCGTGTCGCTCAGCGGCAGTCTGCTGTCGCTCGTTCCCAAGTCAGAGTTGGCAAGTCCCGTGCTCGTTTTTTTTAAAGACTAGGTGACACTGAAGCTTGGGACACAGTCGACGATGAATACTGGTTTCGGTGGGATACATGGTGCCATTCTGGGCCTAGCCGCGCGGTGTCTGGGCAGTGGGCGATGGAGTCAGTCTGTGCGACCCCAAACGGACGCCGAGATGGCGCTTGCGGGCGTGTTTGCGCCAGGGCATCAGTCCGAGACGCAGTTTGACGTTCAAGTGCGACGACAAGAGTTGTTGCTGAAACGAGCCGTGATCGAGTATCTGGGTACGGCGAGTGATTTCACGGAGCCCGACATGACGCTGGTGCTATCACCGGTGCTGTCGGTGCCTCGCCAGGACGAGTGGCAGCCGCCTCGCGTGATTGGTGCGTGTCTCGGGGTGTTGTGCGTGATGTGGGTTGTTGATGGCGAATGCAGCTACGATTCCAACGGTGGGGGATGCCATTGGAGCGCTAAACGGATTGTGTGACGAGCTGGCTGTGACGCTGAAGCAGATTGTGGATCTGTCGGCGGAGCTGTCCTCGCGGGACCACATTCGAGTGGATACTATACAAGAGGTGAGTGAGAGGTGTCGGATGCACGTTGTGGATCTGACGCGGTGGTGGTGCCCAAGGTTGTGTGTATCTCGGACCCGGCGTTTTTGCAGGACTTGGACATGGCGCAAAAGCGATCGTTGATGCATCAGGCGTATCAACGGCTCAAGCGCACGTTTCAAGACGAGGTCAAGACGGTGCTGGGTGCGTGTCTACGGTGACTTTGGTGACGGTGTCTGAATCGTTGGACCCAGGTACGACCGAGATGTTGTTGCTGTTACTCTGGCGGCACGTGGCGAGATATGTTGAAGCGGATCCGGCACATCCGGCCGTGCCATCCCAAGCGAGTACGCATTTACGGACGTCGATGCGGCTGTTGCCCGCGTTGGACGCGAGCGCGTTCAAAGATGAAGCTGGGAAGCGGCTCGTCGGTGCGTTGACGCGGATAGCCAGCCTCGATCTCGTGCGTAGTGTATTGTTGGGGGCATGTTGCATGTGCTCATTCTTACCTTGCAGAGTCCCGAGACGGTGGGACGGGACTGGCAGTCATATCAGGGGTATATCGAGATCATGTCTCGGCGGCTAAGGGACACGGTCGGGTTGCACGACTTGCTAGAGTAGAGTAAAAAAAAGACAATGTTCATTACGCGACATGGATGTCTATATTTTCTTTTTTTGCAACGTGCAAAGGACATGGGGGGTAATTTAAAAGGGCAAGAGGGAACTCGCGCCGCGGAGGGCGATTTGGCCCCCGAACCTGAGGGTCTGGATACCTCCGGGAAAGTAGGCGAGGACGTAGGCGAGGAGAGCGACGACCTGGTCGCAGGGGTGAGCGGGACGGACCTTGGGATGGGAAGGGAGTGACTGACCTGAACAACGCCGGCCAACAGCGAGCCGAGCTGTGACCGTGCCCCGAGGGCAAAGTAGAGGGTGAGGCCCAGACTGGAGAGATAGACGGCCGAGAACGGCAGTCGTTCTCGAGACGCCAAGTGTTTGATGTGATTGATCGGTCCGATGAATATTGAAAAGCTGTTGCGGTTGGATCAGTCGACGAAATGCGGAAGGGGGGGAAGGGAGGAGGACTTGCCCGACCATGACGAGAAGGCTGCCCATGCTAGACAGGGAATGAGATGGATCTTTTTTTTTTGGGATCATCGATGGAGGCGAACCTGAATGCGAGTGCGAATTTGGCGGGGCGGACGGGGAGCCAGGGGAGGCCGAGGAAGGCAAAGAAGAAGCAGACGCAGGCGCCGAGGAGGCATGCGCCAAAACCGAGCAGCCTTTGGGTGGCGGGGGGGATGAGGTGGGGGTGTCAGTAGACGCTCAGGGGGAACCACGGGGCGGGGGGAACCACGCACCGCTCCCATCTGGACAGTGCGAACCAGGCATCTTCTTCGTTGGTGCGTTCGCTCGACCGGAGGGGGGTGTAATCGCCCGCGACGGCGCTGTAGAAGCGTGAAAACGGGTTCGACTGCTGGGCGGGCTGGGATGCGGCCTGCTGTTGCTGCTGCTGCTGCGAGTCGTCGGTGACGCCTCTTGCCCAGCGGAATTGCGAGAGGTTGTTGCGGAAGCTCTGCTCGGTGGACGGCGGGGCCATCGTGGTCGATCGCTCTGGGTCAAGGGAGGGTGTGGGAAGGTCGGGCTGGCGATGGACCGTCTTCGCGCCTGGTTTGCTGCGCAGGGTGGATCGTTCCACCCCGCCGTCGTCCTTGATCCCCAAGGTCGTTGCTTGTCTCCCTGTGCGCGGATGGCCTCTTGATCTTGCTCGACAGGCCCGTACGGCGTGTCTGTGCTTGCGCCGAGGCTCGACGGGGACACCACCATCGTCACCTGTCCGTTTTCGCTCGTCATCACCAGAGACGTGGCCGCGCAGGCGTTGAAGACCCTTCTTGGGCCCGACGCGCACGCTCCGCTCGACGCTTGGTCCGAACGACAGCTCATCTGCACGTATCTGTGTGCCCACCATCTGTGTTCGGAGCAAAGGTCCGTCGCCTTTGCACACTCTCTCCCCCGTTCATCTTGTTCATGTGACGTTGCCATACAGCTGCCCCGAGGTGCTGCGCCATTTAACATATGTCCAGTGTCTCCCCCCTGCCGAGAACCTGTCGACGCCGCTCCATTTCACGCCTGCCGAGCGCGAGATGTTGCGCGGCACGAATCTCTATGGCGCCACGTTGGATCGCGAACGCGATTGGAAGGCGGACTGGGCACAGTGTCGGTCCCTCGTGCGAAGCCTCCGTCCTGCGTGGGGCGATGCCTTTTCCTGGTGCGTCGAACCCTGTGTCGAGACGATGCCCACCGCGTTCACGGCGCGTGCGACTGCTAGGGACATGTACTTGACCGCCTCAACCCATCTCTCGTGCCGCGCGTTCCCGTCCTCGATGCTCTCTCCCAACCCCTCGCTCGTCGTCTCTTCCGCCTCCTACCCTGTACTCATTCCTTGCGTTGATCTGTTGAATCACAAACGTGGCCAACCCGTCTCATGGATCGTTTCCCGGCAAGACGACGACTCGACCACCCCAAACGCGGTCTCGATCGTTGTGCATCCCAAATCCGATCCTGACCCGCCATCAGAATTGAATCAAAAGGGACTCTTTGAAGTGTTCAACAACTATGGACTAAAACCCAACGACGAGCTCGTTCTCGGCTATGGCTTTTCGCTCCCGGATAATCCAGACGATACGATCACGCTTCAAGTCGGTGGTGCTGGTCCAGCGACCCCGCAAAAATGGGTGGTCGGTAGGCACGCACAAAACGCGCAAGGTCTTTGGTCCGAGGTGAAGCGCATAGTGGGCGATGGAAACAGCGACTGTGAGTTTGAAGACGATCTCGAAACGGCGGCCACCTTGTCGGACATGGTCCGTGCAAAACTGGGCGGCATCAGGACGGTGGCGGACGTGCGACGGAGCGATGGGGTGCGGCCGGCAGTCAGGATCATGTTGGAGCACTATATCACGGGTGAAGCTCCTCGTGACTGTTGGTCTATGACGTCTCTCTCACATCCCCGTCTACAAGGACAACGGGAAATTTTGGAATCGATCCTCGAGTTTCTGAACGAAAAACGAGAGGCGGCGATTGACGCTGCGAGGAAACAGGGCATCGACCTTGTATTCGACGAGGATGATGACGATCGGGCTTGAATATCTCATGTTCATCCGTCTTTGGTGACAGGATTCAAATACACCTATACTATCAGGTTGGTCCCTGCAAAGCGAGATCGACTGGAACAGAGTAGCCAGGGTGTACCTGGGGTTAGTAATCTTGCCAGTGGCCGTCCTTGGTATGATCTGCGTGACATGAACCCATTGGACTCGCGATGCTCCTGGCTGCAAAGTATGCATATCCCCCTTGTTTTTCTGACAGTCATGTTGGGTAACACGTTTACGACACCACTCATGTCCCTGTAGTGGCTTTTGTGGTGGAATATAGTCTATGCCACATCTCGGTTGCATTCGTTCTCGATGGCATGACAGTAGCATTCTACTCACCAAAGCCAACGTGTCTGCACGCCCACTTGTACATACATGCGCATTCTGTTTCGATACGGGGTTCAACCTGGTCGACGACTCGGATGTCCCCTGCTAAAGACCTTTTGCTCGCCTGAACCATCTACGACAAAGCCAAAACGTCAGCTAGAAGGCCCCAAGGTGGATTGACTACGGCCTGCTCATTCTCGAATCTGATAAGCCGAGTGGGTTTATCCCTCCCCTACGTGACGCCCCGCCATGTACCATACAACGAGCGCTACCGAATCACCACGTGCCTCACCGCCCACGGCACGCTCACTGACTCGTCGCTCATCTCTTTTGCATACGAGGGAGAAAGTCATTTATATGCGTTCGGCCAACCTGAGACGATGTTCTCGGCATGTCCCCGTCGTCTAACCAACTCGGGTGGCCTCGCAGCGCACACGCACCTCGTGCACCAGGTCGGACCAGGACTGCCTCTGGTGGTGAGCTCAGCCGTGGACCAACGCTTTAACCTTGACCCCAAGGTCATGCGCGTGCTGTACTCGGCCCTGGCAGCGGTAGCGTATCGTTTCTTACACTCTCCCTGGGTGGATGTTCTTACACAAGCATGCCAAAGTAGCATTTTCATTTGCAACATTGTTCGCAGAGCACAGGGTAGAGTACTGTCATCCGCGTGCAAAACTCGATAAAGCGCTGTCGCGGAACGTGAGTAGACCCGCGGTCTGGCGTCTGATCTAATCAGACGAGGGCGTGGTCAGAGGCGAGGTCAAAAAGCTCTGATACGGCTGAGCATTCTTTGGGATTGTCCCCGTCTGCGGGAAACCGCAGGCACCGTTGCCCTGAACGCACGCAGCTATTGCCAAACCAGCACTTTGACCCTCAAAGTACGCCGCTTGCAGAAAACCTATATCAAGAACGCGTCCACGGCCGTTTTCAAGAGATCCTGCACCGACGACGCACCAAAGTACTTGACATTGGTAGCTTCACCGGCGAACCAAAGGTGGTCGTTTAACGTTGCCTTCAGGTTTTCGGATTGTTGCGGGACATAGGACGGTCCCCAGTTCGAGTAAGAGCCATGGTACAATGGGTTCGAATGCCAGATTGGAAAGTGGAAAGCCACGGGTTCCGGCACAGTAATGTTGGGATACATCACTCGGAGAACTTGCATGACTTCCGACTGGACTTGCTCAGGAGTGAGCTGCTCGACGTAAAGAGACCAATCACCCTAAAAGAACGGTATAACAGCACTGGTCATCTCGGCACAGAATGCACTCACGGTGACCGTGACAAAGATGATACCAGAACCCGGGAAGAAACCGACGTAATCCAAACTCTGCCATACGGGATACTTTCCCCTCTGCTTGGCGGCATACAATGCCATCTAAAGTAATGTGGATACAAGGTATAATTTCAACGCGGTGGAGGCTTACCTCTGTGGGGAACCAAAACGTCTCGTTGAACTGAAGGAAAATCTTTGTGTAGGTGGCCTAGCAGAGCATAAAAATTTGCACCCAGATATAAATTCACTGCCCTACAGACCATTTCAATGCTGTTGATGGCCTCGACTTTCCAGTCAGGCAAAGCGGGTTGGAAGGCCACGTCTGCATTTTGCAACACCCCGACGCTGAACGTGCATAGAACGTGGTCAGCGGTGATCGTCATACCACTGGTCGTGTGCACCGTAACGCCGTTGTCGCTATACTCGATCAAATCGACAGTCTGGTTGTAAATCACCTGCTGTGGTTGTAGAAACTCGGCTGCTTCTGCCTGTACAATGTACTTGAACCCTCGCTGATCGATGCACATCATGTTGACATCAGAGAATCCTCCATATCCAGGGTCAAATGTAAAGTTGTTGTTCTATCAAAGGTGAGCCAAGGTCGACAACAATATGCGTCAATCAAAGGCTTACCCAC